>OX421495.1:20691457-21003957 GCA_949126835.1 Anisus vortex | reverse complement strand
CCAGCATTACCTAGAACCTTTCGTTTTCCTACTAAACGTCCTAATATTGTGTGTAGTAAGAAAAGAGAGAGAGAGGAGAATAAACATTGCGTGTTCCAATTCTTGGAAAAACAATATACATGACACGCCCCCACCCAATGAAAGAAATAATGTACCATAATTACCCAAGTAATACTCAACATGGTACATTTTTCGTACTTAACACTATCGTTTTAACAACCAACAATCAATGGAAGATTATAAGACAATTTAAGCAAACATGGCTCACTGGCACAACTAAATTATAAAAAGTGTCACTACCCAATGGTAATTGTGATTATAACGTGATGGACAAATATTTCCCCGTTAGTATTAATATTAACTAATGTCTCAACAAGTACAAATAATTAAAAAATATTCTAGTCATTCTTATTTTAACTATGTACAGTTGTGTGGATTTCCACCAAAATTTGCAAAAAGTCTTAATCTATTTAAACAAATATAACATTGCTCAAACTCTGTCAATTTTCAACAGTTTACTTCTAATATACAAACCAAAAGATAAGTAATACATAACTCGAATCAAACTATAGGTTACTTCCCCTTTAAATTACAGTGTCAACTTGACATTAACAGGGTGCATACCTAAGATGATGATACTTCCCCTTTTCTCAAATATGAGGAGAAAATACGCTCTAGTTACGATTACTACAGTAATCTCAATATTAAAATGTAATCCACTATTATGCGTTTTTGGCAAATTTGAAAGTTTAATATAAAAGATTGTTCAGGGTTGAATGAGTGCCCACCTTTAGGTACCTTTGTTTCCCTCCATTCCCGGATATATGGAATATATAACAACCTATATACAACATAGTGAATATCCACTAGTTTTTCCCATTCTATTACCATGATATAACAATTTAGCAATAGTTTTCCAATATTATCTATTAATTTATACCAATTAAGATTACATCTCTTTCTAAGATAAAAATTGTACATATTATTATTTAGTTCCATTCATTAACTAAAATAAAAAACAAGATAATAAATCAATTAGCTTAAAGTTTCCCACTTAATTGCATGCAATGACCATTAACTTCCATCCATCCATATCAAGTAGATACATGCATATATATTTATTGCATAGTGCATCAAAATTTAAATGGAATTTCTTTTCCATAATAAAATGAATTGAATCAAATGAATTTAAAATATATCAGAACATCAATATTATACATGATTATAAAAATTATTAATACTTTCAAAAGACTTGACTTCTGCATGATACAAGTATTCTATAGGTATTCCATAATCAAAATTCAAACGAATGATAGGTTATCATGACACATTCTTAATGAATAAATGAGATGATCTGAAAAAGAAGTATGGGGTTATTCAGTCAATCATGTAGCACCCGAGATAGAGTATCAGCTGTGACGTTGTCCCTACCCCTCAGGTGTTTTATGTTTAAGTCATAGGCTTGGAGGAATAAGCTCCATCTAACAAGCCTCTGGTTTTGCTTGACCCTGGAGAGAAAAGTCAGAGGGTTGTGGTCGGTCAGTATTTCTATCGGGTACCCAGAGCTGTTTACATAGAAATCAAACTGTTTTAACGCTAGGATCAACCCTAAAAGTTCCTTCTCACTTGTATTATAATTACGTTCATGGATATTGAATTTCTGTGAGTGGTAGCACACCGGGTGCTCCTCTCCGTGGTCATCCTGCTGAGTCAGCACCGCTCCCATCCCAGTATCGCACGCGTCTACTGCAATTTTAAAGGGTCTATCAAAACGCGGGGTCACCAAAATAGGTGCCCTGGATAATCTTAACTTCAACTCATCAAACGCCTTTTGGCACTTGTCAGACCAAACAAAGCGATTGTTCTTCTTTAGTAGGTCAGTTAAGGGGCAAGCTACCGTAGAAAAGTCCTGGCAAAACTTACGATAATACCCGGCCATTCCAAGGTAACTACGGAGTTGTTTCCTTGTCTGTGGCACTGGGACATTCTGAATAGCTTCTATTTTAGCATTTACTGGTTTAACCTTTCCACCACCCACTACATGTCCAAGATACTCGATAGTGGCATGTCCAAACTGACTCTTAGCCAGGTTTATTGTCAAATTGGCGTTATTCAGTCGTTCAAACAAGTGTCGTAGTTGACTGACATGTGTCTTGAAATCTGTACTATACACCACTATGTCGTCGAGGTAGGCATTACACTGGAAGATACCGCGAGTGAGGGTGTTTATAAGCCTTTGAAACGTCGCAGGGGCATTACGGAGTCCGAATGGCATGACCTTATACCTGTAAAGTCCGTCAGGTGTCACAAACGCGGATACTTCCTGTGCCCGTGGCGTCAAAGGAATCTGAAAGTACGCGGAGAGAAGATCAATTTTTGTCACATACGTCGCATCACCTATCTTATCAATGAGGTCATCAATACGAGGAATGGGATACGAGTCAGTCTTTGTCAAATTATTTAATTTCCTAAAGTCTGTACAAAACCGCAATGTGTTGTCGGCTTTTGGTACCAACACACAGGGTGAAGACCATTCGCTATCACATTCTTCCACTATGTCATTTTCTAACATATACTTCACCTCTGCTCTAATATGTTCAAGTCTGATGGGGTTAACTCTATATGGATGCTGTTTAATTGGCCTGGCACCCTCAGTTAATACTACATCGTGTTCTATTAGATGTGTCCTCCTGGGAACATCTGTAAACAGTGACTTATATTCATGTACCAGCTCAATAATCTTCTCCTTATCTTCTACCGGAAGATGTTCTAGCCTTGTATCTAAACTCTTAAGGGCATCTGTATTATTAAGTTTACTTTCTGCAAACTTATATTCTATCCTAGATAAATCCGTCGGGACCCTAGCTAATGAAATCATGGGGACCTCCCGTGGTTTACTCTTTTCCCTGGAAACATAGGGCTTAAGCAAATTAATATGGCATACCCTCTGCTTTTGTCTCCAGTCAGGAGTCTTTATCAAATAATTGACCTCGCCAAGCTTTGACTCTATCTCATAGGGTCCACTAAACTTTGCACTTAAAGGCTGATTTTGCAAAGGTAGAAACACAAGAACTTTGTCACCTGGTGCAAAAGTTCTAGCTGTAGCTTTACGGTCATAGTTCTGTCTCATACGCTCCTGCATCTGTGGAAAATGAATCTTCACATGGTTAAAAGCATGATAAAGCCTATTTTTAAATGTATCTACATATGACAAAAGTCCAATCGGTTCACTGTCCGTTAGCCAAGTTTCATGTAGAAGTTTCAACGGACCTCTGACTGAGTGTCCATACACAAGTTCGAATGGGCTAAACCCCAGGGATTCCTGAGTGGCCTCCCTTGCAGCGAACAGTACATAAGGCACACCCTTATCCCAGTCTTTCTCGTTTTCATAACAGTACTTTTTAAGCATCGATTTTAATGTCTGATGAAACCTTTCCAGAGCTCCCTGGCTCTCAGGATGATAGGCACTTGATAGCCTATGGCTTATCCCTAATTGTTCCATGACTTGTTTGAAAATGTTCGAAGTAAAGTTAGTCCCCTGGTCGGACTGTACTGTCTTCGGTAGGCCATAACGTGTGAAGAAATTTGTCAGGGCGTCTACCACCTTCACTGTTGTTATGTTCCGCAACGGAATGGCTTCCGGGAAGCGAGTGGATGAACACATGACTGTGAGCAGGTATTGAAAACCGGCTTTTGTTTTCGGCAACGGGCCCACGCAATCAATGAGTATATGACTGAATGGTTCGTCGAACGCTGGTATCGGCTGGAGTGGAGCGACAGGAATTCGTTGGTTAGGACGTCCTACCATTTGGCATACGTGGCAAGTCTTGCAGTATTGTTCGACATCTCTTCTCAGTCCTGGCCAGTAGAAGTAAGGGAGGATACGGTGGTGCGTTTTTCGGACTCCCATGTGACCAGCGAAAGGAAGATCATGCGCCATACGCAGTATATCTTGACGATAGCACTTAGGTATTACAATCTGGTGAATACTGTCCCACTCGTTTGTACCTGAGTTGAGCGGTTTCGACTTTCTCATCAACACTTCATCTTTCATGTAGAAACATTCCGCCATTGCATCTGCAGTCTTTTCATCAACAGCTTTCATTCTGAGTTGCATTATTACTTCGTCATTCAATTGTTCTTTCACCAATTTCTGCTTTGGTGACAAAATGTTATCGTTCTCGGTTGCATCACCAGTTGTTAGTTCAGCAAAGAACGTAGCACTTAAATCGATGTCAGGTGTTTCTGTTATCACTGTTTCATTCGCATGTGTGTCTTCAGAACAGACAAACACATCTTTCGTTGCACTACACGGCGTAGCAGGAGTCTTTACCGACTTCTTTTTATGCATTGCTCTTGTCAGTGCACATGTTGGGCGTTCATTGGCAGGACGTAGGTTTTTGTCCTCCGCCATCTTTGTTTCCAACACTTTAACCATGGGCTCGACAGTGACTCTGCCGCCCATAATGTCATTTCCTAATATCATGGAAACGCCTTTGACGGGTAGTGCGCGCCACACTCCCACTACGATGTTACCTGTAAAAATATCCGACTCGAGTTTTATTCTGTGCAGTGGAGCTTCCACAGCCTCCATACTAGCACCTCTCAGCACAACAGACTCACCGGTACTGGTGGCATCCGTTAACGGCACACTGCCCTCCAGGATCACGCTGACAGCAGAACCCGTGTCACGTAATATCTGTATTTTCTTCTTGCTGAGTACATCGACTTCTGTCGACACTGTCCCCTCGTAGACAAAGGGTCGAAAATCGGATAGGTCGTCCTTTTCCGGGACTTCAGGAACCATCTGTTCCTCACGGCCTTCTGAAAGCATAATAGATTGAGTACAGCTATTCTCTTTTACCTTAGATAGACTGTTCTCAAAAACCATCGACTCCACAACTATGGGCGATGCCGGCCGCATTTCTTTTGAGTTTCTTGACCCTGTGTTGCACACTTCTTCTGTCTGCTTGCTATCTTTCTGCACTCTGGCACAGTGTAGAATAGCACCTTGCTTCTTGGTAAGGATCCAACAATCTTTCTTCATGTGGCCCTCTTTCTTGCAATTGAAACATACCACCTTTGCTTTATTTACATCTGTCTGCTTCCTGAAATGAACTAAGTTACTATTATTATTTACACCACTGTTCTTATTATTGTTTTCACTTGTCTCTTTTGGTTTACTAGCCTCCTTGGGCTCTGGTTTGTGCACTTTGGGTTTGTCAGCATAATATGGCTTTATGCTGGCATGAATTATGGCATAGTTATCTGCCAATCTAGCAGCTTCATGCACATCTTCAACCCCTCGGTCTGAGATGTGGGTTTTAATATCCACTCGAATACAATCATTGAATTCCTCAAACAATATTAGGTTCTTGAGTTTATCAAACTCACTTACATTCTGTGACCTTAGCCACTGTTCTAACATTATCTCCTTTTGTCTCAAAAAGTCTACATGAGTTTGATCATATGCCTTCTTTCTGTCTCTAAATAGCTTTCTATATTTTTCTGGTGTCAGGGAATAACTTTTTAGCACCCTATCTTTGATTACTTCATAGTCATTTATTTCCTCGGGTGTTAAACTCAACACTACGTCCAATGCTTTTCCTTTGTTGAGAGTTGACCTTAACAATAAAGCCATCTTATCATCAGGGAACTGATAATCTACAGCTATCCTCTCAAAAAGCAAAAAGAAATCTTGAACATCTTCTTCTCTGAATATAGGCAAGTGTTGCTTCATTGCGCTAATATCCATACCATTGCTGTCCCTACGATGGTCAGGTCTATTTATGCGTGCCATCTCTATCCTTTCTCTGCTTTCAGTTTCTATCCTAATTCTTTCATTTTCCCTTTCAGTTTCTATCCTAATTCTTTCATTTTCTATCCTAAATCTTTCCAATTCCATTCTCTTCATAGCTAATTGGAATTTTAGGTTTTCACTCAACCCTTCATCTTCATCATTGTTTGATGATCTAGATGACATATTTCTTACCTCGTCTCCGTGGGCAATTACCTCGCCCCCACTGGGAGCTACATAACCTTCATTGATATCGTTCTGTCCCACTTCAACTACACTACCAGTGTTCATGGCATTCTGCCCGTTCAAACATGTCATAATTTCTTTGGTCAAACGATTACGATTAGGTCTTGCCTGTCCTGCCTCAATCCCAAAGGACTCAGCTAATTCTTTTAGTTCAGCAAATGACATGGCATTAAGTTCCTCACTTGATATATTCGAAGCCATAGTATAGCGTTCGAAATATTTGTTATAGTAGAGTAGTATATATTGTATAATAAAATATAAAGTTCCAACTTACGATTTGTCCAGAAATTTGCACAATATAATATTAAACACTTCGTGGAATCTTCACACTTCCCAAGGAATAAAAACGCAAACCAGTTCTCTCCTCTTTTTAAAAAGAATAGTTTCACAGTCCTGAAAACGAAACACAAATATGCCGCTCTCAGTACTACTAATGTCACAAAATATTTATAGGTCAGGAAAAAATATAACTCAAATTTTCCAGACGAGATCAACAAATTTTTTTCCAATCCTAGATCAAGAAAAGTAGAACTCAAATCTACCGAACGAGACCACCAAATCTTGTCAATCCTAGGTCAGGAAAAGTAGAACTCAAATATACCGGGCGAGACCACCAAATTTTGTTACGTCCACAATCCCCTTGTGGCCAGAGCTGTGTAGATCTTGCTGATAATTCTCGTTAGTCCTAGGGGAGACTTTAATTATTAGTATTTATGTTTCAGTATTACACGAACTCTTCTTATAGTCCTGGGCACAAATTCAGTATTTGTATTCTAACATTTCCTCTCTTGTAAATTATGGTAGTAGATAAATCTTATAGTAATGTATACAACACAATAGGATAGTAACTTGACAAAGAAGCTTCAGTGTAACTGTTGTTGATAGTTTATTTCAGGTGGTATGTTCAATATATACAATATATCTATTATGTACAGTTAGAATAAAATAGTGCAAACACAAACGTTCAAAGGAACATCTTTTGAAACTCTCTGTCTTTCAGACAAAACAAATCATTAAATACTATCCGAGTGGTGCAAGGGATAGACCCATTATCAGTAGGGGTGAAAATCATGGTATCATTACAAAACTCATAACAAAAACGATAGGAACTTCCCCTATTAAATAATGAGTCGTTCCCAGACTCTGAGAATTTGAGATCAACACAGAATCCCAGCATTACCTAGAACCTTTCGTTTTCCTACTAAACGTCCTAATATTGTGTGTAGTAAGAAAAGAGAGAGAGAGGAGAATAAACATTGCGTGTTCCAATTCTTGGAAAAACAATATACATGACACTAACGACACTGACATGACACAAACCGATGACACTGACATGGCACAACAAACGACAATGACATGGCACAACAAACGACACTGACATGACACAAACCGATGACACTGACATGGCACAACAAACGACAATGTCATGGCTTTAAACAAGACACTAACATGGCACAAAATAACGACACTGACATGGAACAAACTGACGACACTGACATGGCTCAAATTGACAATGCTGACATGACCCAAACTGACAAGGACTGACATGTCACAACAAACGACACTGACATGGCACAAAGACCACACCGATATTGTTACGGGAAAATCGAGGAATACACCTTGACACAGAGACCACGCCACGTTGACGGCGCTGAAACGGTCTAACGGGCGTCACTGTGAGAACAGAGCCGCCCACCTGACACATAAGGCTAAAAATAATTCAGCCGTGAAATGACAGTCTAATATTTGAAAACAAACCCTGGCAATGGCTGTCTTCGACCCTAAATGTTTTCCTCATAAGTTTCTCCTTTAAGATCAATACCTCTTTTTGTAATAGAGAATCGATATTGTTTTTTTTTTCACTTCCGTTCTCCTAGCGGCCTTATTAGTTTATTATCTACATAGCAAATACGAGCGATACTATCTTGGGAGTATCGAATCTCTCTACCTATTAAAGTCAGTTGTTTCACAGAAAGCCAGTGGTGGTTTTGAGGGGGGGGGGGGAGGGTTGTGTGGGGAGGGGGAGGGCGGGTGGGGCAATGGTGATATAGGGTGTTGGATGCTGTGAGCAAGAGAAAGATAGGTGGCAATAGCAGGAGAGGGACGCAGAATGGAAGAGAAGGTGTCAGAAAAGAAAGAGAGAGAAATAGAAAGAGATGGGCAAGAGAAATACCGAGATGACGAAACAGATTAAGAGAGTAAAACAAAATAAAGAAAGATTAAAAGAGTGAAAAAGTGAAAGGAAACGTGAGAGAGAGAGTATAAGAGAAAGTAAGAGAAAGAGAAATATAGAGACAGAGCATGCATAAGAGAAAGGATAGGGAAGTTAAGAAAATAAGTAAGAGAATTATTTAGAGGACGAGCCAGAACTTGAAAACGGGAGAGCGCCAAATTGAAAGAATCAGAGAGAACGAGAAAAGAGAGAGAGAGAGAGGAAGACAGATTGTAGTGGATTTAAATAATAATTACACCACACAGACAACTATAATTCCTGCCCTGTGTGTCACTAGATCTACCTGAAAACTAGTATAAACTCAGTTCAAACTTCTGCCCTACCTAAGATTCTATTGTGGTCTTTATCCAAGAAGACAGATCAACGTAAAATAGACTAACCTTTTATGAAATATTAACTTCAATATCATTAATGTGTCTAGGGCTAAATATTTCCAAGTTTAAGACACAATTTAGATTATCTTATTGTTGTTTTCCATCAAATATTATGTTCCTTGCAGTTTGAGGAAAATGTAACATAAACTAAGATTAATTTTTTACGACGTATACAAACTTTGAGAAAAGTTTAAGATGGACTTTCTTAAAATTTTAAAACGTGTCAAAAATATTTGGACAATTTTAGATCAACAAACTTTTTTTTAAAGTGTACACGATTTGATGACAATTTTAGATTAACTAACTATTACTTTTTACTCCCTTTCTATTAACTTGTTGTTACATTGGAGCTCTCACTTCAATGCTTTTGGCTGTCTGTCTAAGGATGATTCTTATTTTGGGCCCAGCGGGAACCTATGCCTCTCTGACGATAGATAAATAGTTTAGCAGCTAATCCTCAAGTTGGTCGATCTAGTATTTATTCCAAATTAACTTCAAACAACTTTCAATACAAGACAAACTTCTTGGCTTGTAAATTTTGTAGAAACTTTTATTCAACAAGTAAAACTGTGTGATTTTATGGAATACAAATAACAATATTAATGCGACTTGTCTAGGCAGAAGTTCAGCTATCGTCTTCCGGCAAACCTTGGGCTCGAGACAAATATATTCCCCTGCCAAAATCTAAGCGCGGGAATATGACGTCACAGTCCCCCGTTGCTTCTAACCAATGGATAGCGTGCATTTAATAGACAGCTCAAGTTCTCGGAATAATTATTAATAACCTTCGCGGGCTTACATGAGCTATCTATTGGCTGCAAAAGCAGACACTGTCTAGGAATAATCCAGTTACAGTCGGTTTTGTAAATGAATCGTTGTTTCAACGACCTGAACCTTGTCTTTTGTGTTAATAACTTAATGCATAAGTTAAATAAGCAGTCACGTCCTAATACAGAGAATATTTTAGAGTAAGAACGTGTTGTCGAGAGGAAAGATTAGTAAATGGGTGGTTTAAGCCATAGGGTTATGTACTGTCTCCTAACATTGTATTTTCTGTCTGTCTGCTTGCTTGCTTGATAGCAAAACTTTGCATCGATTTCTCGACCACTTGCCGTCGTCCAATCGAGCCGAAACTTGGCAATCAGACTTGTCCCAACTAACAATACATTCTATCAAATTTTCAGCATCGTAGCCTTTGGAATAGTCACGAATACCTTCCACCAATTTGCGAATCGAAGAACATATACGAAAAAAACATGGCTGCCTTTGACGGAAGTAGCTAAAGTTTTCGGATATGTTCGTTTTTACGAAAAAGTACGAATGAAAACGATACAATGTAGCTGAAACAAAGCGAGTTATCTTTTTATGGTTTTTGCGAGCCAAAGCTATATAAAAAAAGGATGCGCAAAAGCAAAGCCACGATCGTGGCTTCATGCATTTTTTAAAAAATGCGAAATCGTTATAATTAGATATGTATTTGCCGACATTACCGATTCGAAATTTTAGTTTTGTAGTGAAGTGGAAATGGTAAACTTAGTTTACAAAGAAAGGAAGTATAATAAAAACTGTGTTTGTATGGTTTTCTTGTTTAAAAGTGTACACAATTTGAGGACAATTTTAGATAAAATAACTCTTTTAGGAAAATGTTTATGAACTAAGCTTAACTTTTTGTTTGTAAAACGTGATCATTTTTCTTCTTTTTGACATAGAAGTTGTCTATTCTCTTCTTTCTGTTATACAGCCTAAAAAGACTAGCTTGTGATGTTTTTATATTTGTGAATGGAACAGAAAAGACTATTGAGCCTAAAGCAAAAACTATACGTTTCGTAAAGTTATTTTTAGAATTAAATCAAACCATCATCTCCTGAACCCCCCCAAGATCTCGAGTATTCTCGAGACATAGGCCTTCAGACATTTATCGACAAATCTTCCACTTTTCAAACGCATTTTCATTTCGATTAATTTCTTTTAAAAAAAAAATACATAATCTAGATCTAGACCTTTTTTTTTCTCCTTCCGAAAAAACTTTCGAATTTTATCTCGTCTTTTCCTTTTCCGATCGGTTTGTGAACAATGTCCTTTTTTGTCTGTCGGCTAAAATCTTTTTTTTGTTAAGTTATTTTTTTCTGTTAATCTATTTTTCCTAGCGCCTTGTTCTTAGATTCTAGAAAAAAAAATCTATAATTATGATGGTGATGTTTTACTTTTATACCGATCTCTCATAAAAAAATTGTAACCAAAAAATATATTGTGGGAATTTAATGTTATATATGTTCATAGTTTGTAAAGATGTTTTTTGTAAAGATGTTGTGATGATGTTTAATAATGTTGTAATATCTAGAAACTATGCAATACTTCTGTGAGAATAGTGTCAAAATGTTGTAAAGATGCTGTAAAGATGTAAAGAAGATGTTTTATGGATGGTGTAAGTATGTTAAAATGACTACGTATTGATGTTGTGAGGGTAGTGTAAAGATGATGTGAGGGTGTTGTAAATAAAAATAGCTTTTAAAGATTTTTTCATAAGGTTTAGACTGTGTCTCTAAATAAAGTAGACCTTATAGATTTTCTGAAAAATCTCATAACCTATTCCACTTCTGTACCCATGGGCCTCATCGCTGGCGAACTGTGGAAACCACGAGTTCGCTTGCATCAAGAGCACACCGGTGGACTAACGCATGGGGGACAGCCCCTGTTGCGTGTCGGAGGTCTCATTGCACCGCCGAGAGTCCCTGAGCCTCAGAGGGGAGGAAGCAATGTGCGCAGCGTTTCCGCCTCTACCCTGCTCTGGTGCCTGAATGCTCATATTTATAGTATGGGATGTATGCTACCGGGAGACATTGCAGGTATACGGGCGAGGCCACCACGATCCGAGAGGCAATTCACCAATTCAAAATTAAGATTATAATTTAAGTTGCATTTTTAGATCATATTATTAAGTCTCATATTGCGGAGTTCCTAGAATTATGTTCTCCTGGAACACAAAGGGAGCCTACAACAGGGGTCGGCAAACTATTGATTAAATTGACATAACATAGATTCCATCACATATCTTCAAACACAAACTTTCCTGAACTTAAACAGTCAACGTCCAATGCGATTTTCACAGCAAGCAGCCATTAATTATGCTGACGTACGTTGTTTTCACTTGCATTGAAAAATCTCATTGGGAGGGAAGGCACGGGCGCCCTACGCCACGTTCTTATCGCAACTGCGTTTACTCATGGTCCCCCGGGGCCCCCCTTCCAGAATTCCTGTTGTTCTTTCTTACCAGAGCGTGTGGACCCCCGAAAGAATGACGGAAATAATTTTATTTAACAGGACCCCAAAACTTTGTCTTTTGTGCTAAACCTCAAAAACCCACTGCGATAGACGTCATGAGCTTTTTTAAGACCACAGCTACATATTGAATATAAATTATAAAACTATACAGATAGACAAGTTGGAGGATGGTAGTGGCAAGTTGCAGGAGAGGGCGTCTTTTGTTCAGGGAGCGATCGAAGGGTGTTATCTCTCCGTCTCCAGCATCAATTAAAAGATGCAACAACAAAAAATAACTGTTTTTGAAGTAATGTCTGCTTTTCATTTTTTGGTTCCCTCTACAAGCTGTAATTGAAGATGTGTTGTTTCTGCAGGTGCAGGTGTGTGTCTATGATTGTGTGTGTGTGTGTTTGGATGTATATACATCAATGTTAGTGATTTTTTTTTGTCTTTGCTTGTCGCTAGGATAGAAGGGTGGAGTTGGGGGAGGGAGTAGGAATAAGCATGTATCCCCAGGTTCACTGAATCAATAAAAGACTAACAGGATGGGGGACTCGACGAGAGGGGAGGGGAAATTGAGGTATTTCTACAACATCTATTCAAGGAATAGAAAGGTGTTGATTTACCCTTTCTTCCGCCACCAGATGGCGTTTTAAAACTTTTTGACTAGAACAACAGCACTATTTTCAATTTTACTTTAATTTACTGAGTTTTTTTTAAAAGAGAGACGATGTGATATGTTTAGGGTCAATCAAACTAAAGTGCATGCCTATAACATAAAGTGAACATTAATTCAATGCACGAAGAAGTTACTTTAAAAGGGAAGAAATGGCAGAAGAAGATCAATTTCATTTGTTGGCAAGGTTCACAATCTGGTAAGTTGGTTGTTTAAATAAGTCTTTATAGAATCTCTACTAGTTGAAAACATATATCCCTGGCGTGGATATTATGTAACTATTTTATACATTTTTATTTATGTTCATGTAAATGCATATATAATACACTATGTTGTTCTAATTTCTGATATTTTACGTATTATTTTAGATTGGGACAATAACTTGTTTAGCAATAATATAACTCGTGTCTAAGACCAGGCTAAGTATTTACGTAGGTCTCGCTGGTGTCTATGTTTTATGACAATTTTCTGCCAAAGTCTTGCAGACGTCTATTGATGTCTTCCGGCTACGGGGGTTAATGTTTCCTACAGTGTGCATACTTCTCCAATATATGTCTTCCTTCTGGTCTTACGGCTTTACTCTATTTACCGATAGCTAGCCCACATTATTCCGCCCTTGCAGCTTGAGTTCCGAGCCCTGACTGTTGTCTTAATTTAGTGTAATGGGAGACTGTATAAGGTACACGAGCTGGGATGAAGTCTGACAAGGGCCGAACTGTGTAGCATCATTTAAAACACCCAAAAAGAGCGGACCCGTTGTGGAGGCTTCGCAGAAGGGAACAGTCAAGAATTGCCAAATTTCGAACTGCGCACTGTCCGATAAAGGCTAACTTTAGTAGACGTAGCTGCGGCACCTTTATTCACTGTGTCGAAAATTCAGGGGCGGAAAAGAGCGGACTAGCTATCGGTAAATAGAGTAAGGTCGTAAGACCAGAAGGAAGACCAATCTTGGAGTGACAGAGCAGAATGACTTTTAGGCTTTTACTGAATGAATTGAATTAGAATTAGAAATTAGAAATTAGAAATTATATTCTGGCACATTATTCTCAACAGCTGGCACATCCGTGAAATATAATACTTGTATTTACAATGATATTCAGCCACGAGCAAGAAGGGCTACCATCACGTGCGTCATTTAATAACCTTCATTTCTATTCAAATGTAAACCAAAAATACTACTCTCACAGCCTTCCGCCCAAGAATAGCCTAACAAGTTCAACAAGAAAATTTAATAAAACGACAAAAGCGTTTGCTTTATAACTGTTCGTCATTCCACTGACTTTTAAACTACTCCAATCCAACTTTGAATTTGGCATTTGTATGATTGTTAGTTACAATTATTCTACACATTACAAGACTAACCCTAGAACCATGAGCCTGCAAGGTTGCGCAGTCAACTATCACTTACATGAACGTCTCGAGCAAGTGATAGTCGAATGCCCAGCCTTGCAGGTTCTTGGTTAATTCAGCATTTCCGACAGCCTAAAAGTCATTATGCTCTATCGCTTAAATCTGTTATATAAGACACTTTTGTGGGTCTTCGCGTGCCATTTAGAAATCGCTATGCGTGCCACGTTTGGCGCACGAGTCGTATGTTGCCGACCTTTTTCTTGGAAGACCAAGTTTTTTAATTCCAATACATAGGTTTACGGTAATGGTGTCTTTATTAACTTTCTTTTTACAAGTTGAAAACAAGTTAAATTATAATCAGAGACTATAAACCGAGTAAGAACACTCTTCTTTGTTTTGTTTTACAACAAATAGACAAAGGAACCCTGACCGTTGGCTTAAAAAAATCTATTTGGCTTACCGAGTCCTATTATTAAGCTTGCATGATCCGACTGGGCGTATTGGAATAATAAGTTATTTGATCCGTAGGTCGTGAGCAACGAAAAGGAAGACACGGCTATTGATTGTAAACTCTATTATTAGCTTTCAATGGGGAAAAAGCTTTTGAAAACGGAGAAAATAACTTGATACTCGTAAGTTTGATCCCAGATTCCGGCTTTGCGTTCTATGGAACTTCCTGACAGACTAGAACAAATGTAGAACTAAAGAAACGTGCATGTAGTAGCTTGGATATTTCACTCTATGCCCGCCAAACACTGGCTTGTTCATCTTTGGCTTATCTTGAACTTTATCTTGGTGGTTGTTGGACGTAACAACACACGATATTTGTATTTATTGATGCAGATAGTTCTATTAATACTCAGGATACACGTACCTCTACACAATCAAATAACTCACAAAGATGCACTGTTCTTATAAGAAGATAATTCCGTTTATTGGAATAAACAAAGTTTCTTTTAATGCTACTTCTAAGCCCACATCACTCTAAAAGTGTTGTTTTAACTATTTCTACTCAAAGAGGTTTAACTTTACAGTGGTAATAGCTTCACTACAATTAGTACTCACAGCTAAACATAAAAGAGCGTCCGCTGATTGCGGGGAATCCTTACAATATAACAATTAAGAGTTTATTACGAAAGTCCACTTACTAGATCTAAATGCTAAAGCTGTGAGTGATAAAAGCCTGGTCCAATAAACATGTCCACATAAATGAATGACATGCGAATGAACAAAGAGCAGAAATCGAAGTAAAAATGACAGAACAATTTGTCAAAAGAGCCAGTCCTTTTCAGAAGTCTTTTGAAGAACTGTTGGTCAGAAGTGTTTTTTATACTGATTTTGCCCGGGTATATTTTGCTTGTCAAAAAGAGGTGTCAGTCAAATGGATCCACCACAGAGATTAGAAGGCGGTAATTAACAACCTATCAATCATGAGAGGCGTAGTTTCCTGTCTGCTACCCCCCCTTCTCCCCAACTAGAATCTTCTGTGCAAAATTGGAAAACTGAAAAAGTTGTCCTCAAAATACTTAAGGGTGGCTACGTCAAGGTCGACCACATGGGTGACCAAATTGATGAATTGCTCCCTTTCCTTGTCTCTTTATCAAATCAAAGCAAGCTATGACGCTTAACATCAATAAGATACAGCCGACGCTATGACGCTTAACATCAATAAGATACAGCCGACGCTATGACGCTTAACATCAATAAGATACAGCCGATTCGGTTCCTTTGATTCAGATAACCATTGCACTGATGATCGAATGCCACCTTTACTTTTACCCCAATTAATGTCAGGTATCCACCAGGTCTGGGTAGACTCAGGGACATCCTCTAGTCCTGGGAACAACTCATAGCCTTCTCCAAGATATGAACCCAGAACCTTATGCGCGCTAACCGAACGCCATTAATTTATTGTTTAGGTGTTGTTGTTTGTTTTTTTTTTGTTGTTTTTTTTGTGAAGCCGTTTGTAATAACATCGTGGGTCGCAACTCCATTTGAATCCCAATGTTTTGCTTACTCACAGAGACGAGATCTCCCTGTACAGATGAAGCTCCAGAAGCTAACGAGCCCTCCTGTCAGTTGGACTAATTTGTTGACTCCAGAAGTCAGTTGCAGACACATTAATTCACCCGACATTTCCCCCCGTACCCCCATCGATCGGCTTCTTTATATTTTCTTCCTTTTTTTATTCTTTTTTTGTGAGTCGTCTGCTCTCCAAACATAAGCTCATTACGGGGGTCGTGGGAGCGTCGCTAGTCAGAGTGACATTTACAGTGGCATTTACGGTCTTGAGACTATAATGACGCGCCTTCTTTGTGTAGCTGGCTTTTTCTCTGCTCCCTTTCAAAGCAATGAATTGATATTATTAAAGCTATTTGTTTACGTTTCCCTAAAGTCTGAAATAGTTTTATTAGTTTTGTTCTATGAGAATACGTAAAAACAATTATACTAATTGAACAAACCAGAGACTTTAATAAGATGGAACGCAACTCTATTTTTAGAGCTTATATGTTGTTTTTTTCCTGCGCAGTAAAAAACGCTGTCTGAAATGACTCTTACGGCTGCCTAAAGGTTTCCGCTGCATACAACTTTCGATTTTAATTTTAATTTAATATTGAGAATATCATAGCGATTAAATAAAACGGAAGTGTAAAATACAAAAGGGAATCGGGAATTCCGAAAAGAAGTCATTCGAGTGATCAAATAGCAGAAATATCAAAGCAAGCAGTTCATCTTATAATAGTCTAAAAAAAACGTATAGAATTAATTTACTTGATGGATTCCGATTTCGCTGTGACAATGAAAGCTAAAACTTTAGATTCAAAAAGTTTGCAATTAATTATAAGAAATTTGATTTGATATCTTATTTTCTATGTTACAGACGGTCCTAATATACAGAAGATTATCCGTGGTTTTATTCTAGTTTCGCATTTTGATAAGTGATTTTAAATGGTGTTAAGTTACTGGTTTACCTGGTTTGCTTAGGTCACCCATCCGATGCCCGGATGCCACTCGGGAAGAAAAAATACTTACATGCATTTGTTCTTTCATATGCAGAGCCTTTTTAAGCGTATGTAGCGCCCCAGGGCAAAAGTTTCAGCGCCGCCCCCTTGCATACTGTAACTGCTTGTTTAGTGCTATATTTGCTAAATATGTGTTTTTGTCTCGACACTATAATCATATCTATCTATCTGAGCATTCTAATAGATTATTATATAATTTTAAATTGTTAAACTATATTGTAATGCCTTGTGTATTATTTCTACTTCACACTCTTTGTTTGTTTAGCGATTAAACTATGATTAAACTACGCCTTACTGGTGTTACTCTTGTCATTTGTGAATATATTCGGTTTCCTAAAATTACTGTTTATTTTCATTATCTATTTAATTAATAATTGTACTATGAAGTTTGTGTTAATACTGTGCGATAGAGAGTTGCTTTAATACTTTAGGAGAATAAAAAATTTGCAGGGAGAAAATGACAGATCGAGTCTGCAAACTAACGAGCCAAAATGCAATCCCAAGGGGGAAATAACTCGAGACAATAAGTGATTGGATTGTTTTTCTCTCAACGTATGGACAGCTCTCACTTCTGCGTTGGACTCAAAGACTAAAAAACAAAATACACCAAAAACATATAGGAGCAGTTTTTTTTTTATTGACTGTATTTAGAGTAAAACAAATATGATCTGATGACTTCTGTCAACATAACTAGTAGCAGATAAAGGATTTAGTAAACACAAGAAAAACAAAAAGTGCACTTTACGAAATTAGATAATAGAAATAAATACTACACCAGCGTTCAAATCAAACAGTAAGATATTTGTTTTCTTTTCATTGGACTGAATCATGGATGACCTAGTGGATGATGCTGCTAAACTTTATAGATGTTATTGCTCTTTGGTTTAAAGCTCAGATGCCGACCAAAGGTGTAGACTCTAAACATGTATAATATATAAACCTAAGATTGGTAAACGTGTAGTCTACCAGAGAACGACTTCAATAATTTTGCCTTGTATACAACTTTTAATATTTTGTTTCATTATATTCTTCTTTGATTCCTTGCATTTAACTGAAACATTAAGATTTAAACTGTTTCTTTAAGTATTGTGTATTCATTCTTGAAAAAAAGGGGGTTGGTTTTCCTGCAAACCGCCGTATTAATGTTCCATTTTCGTTGTGTTTTTTTTTAAGTTATTACAATTTTCACATTAAAAAGAAAACTATCATTTGTGTATTGCATCATGGCCTTCTATAACACAATTAAAACTTTTATCAAGATATGAGTTAATCTGGTGTGATAGTAGATTAAATATTTATTGTATCGGTGCTTTAGATGTTTTGACCTAACGGTTATAGCATTGTAAGCTAATGGCTTTGAAAGGTCTTTTCATTACCTCCCCCTTCCTCCTCTCTCTTTCTCTCACACACTCTCCTCCCACAGAGTAAATTTTTTTTCCGAATGCCTTTGACGAAAGTGAAAGTTTTTTCACAATTCATTTAATTGTTACTATTTGCCTTGGATATCTCCGTTTGCAAGTAACATTTTAAACAACATAACAACAACTGTTGGTAAACAAAAGGCTTAGTGTTGTAGTTTACACATCACATTTAAAGCTTATTCATTTTGTTTTGCATTGATGCTTTCAATAAAATTCCTTTAACATATAACTGGCAAAACTGAAGCTCATGAAAAAGTTATCTAGTTTTTATAACATCATTCTCCGGCGACTTGCCATGTGACGATATCTCCAGGTATTTATCAGAGAGAGAGAGAGAGAGAGAGAGAGAGAGCGAGAGAGAGAATATTATCTTATAATCCACAGAAAATTCTTCTGATAAGAGATGGGTATATTATTAGGGATGAATAAAACACCACTTTCAGAACATGTAGCATTATGAGAGAAGTGATGCAGCGTTTACTACGGCAAATAAGTAAAGTACCCTTCAGACCAAACTGATCATAGGGCTGGTGAAGCAGCGTTCACCAGTTTCTGTGGCTACGCATACTAGGGGATGTGTGGCAAGCACAAAACTTTACCCCAACTAATGTTGGGTAGACTCAGGGACACCCTAAAGCAGGGGTCAGCAACCTAAGGCACGCGTGCCAAACTTGGCACGCAGAACGATTTTCAGTGGCATGCGAGAGACATCGAAGAACATAATATGTTTTTAATTCAAGTGAAGACAACGTATGTCAGCATAATAAATGATGCTGCGTAGCGAACTATATAGGAATCACACAGGACGTCGATGTTTTCGTTCAGAAATATTTGTATGCAAAGCTCTCATCTTTGTAGTTTTGTGATCGATCTGTGATTGAATCTATTGTTAAGATAGTAAAATTTTATAGTTCTCAATTCTCACGTCACTTCTAGAAGATATTGATACGGAATATAGGTAAAGTCTTAAATACATCCATTTCTTGACTGGAAGTAATTAAGGTGTATCTTAATGAAAGGAAAAAAAAACATTTCTGGTATTGAATGGGGAGAAGTAACTTTTGAAGCTGATGTTTCTGATTGACATGACTACTCATTTCAGTGAGTTGAACTTGCATACTCAAGGACGATATTGAAAGATACTTGAAGTGTTGGACCACTGAACCTCAAAACATTTAACTCATTCCCTAATTAAAATATAGCGTTTTCAGAAGTACACTAGTTATATTAAAACAATTAACTCGTTTGGCATCACTAGCACCAAATCTGGAGATTATAATTGAACGGAGATAATTACCCTTTTTCTTTTCATTAATATTTCTAATGTTTCTTTTTTGTTTTCTTTTAAAAAATGAAGGGCTTACAATTTATAAATTTAAAATGATCACGCTATAAAAGATTGTTGTATAAATATTATATGACTAAAGAATTGTGTATATTTACATTTTTAATCATCACATTAACTACCCATTTCGTATGATTACTACGTATCTCTTCCGCTTAACTATATTGTATTATCTGTATGACATACTGGTTGCGGGTTTGCCTAAATCTCATTTATACTGAGGTCAAACTATAAAGAGTTTATAGCTATTACTAAAAAAAAATAAAAATACCTTTTCAACTAAACTCAAATGTTGATAACCATTAATGTGTAAGTCGTGTGATGATATTGTGTATTGGCTATTAAAGGTATTTTTTTTAAAGAAGATAATAACAAATAAGTTAACTTGTTATTATATTTAATACGCTTTAATGATTTTCTCTATTACCCTCCTTTTTGTTTATCTTGGTCATGCTACGGCACTAAATAATGTTTCTTATAAAAATAAAACAGTTTAGCAGTTTGACTTTCACGCTGTTGGCACGCTGAATGATTTTAAAATCCTAGTTTGGCACACTATAAGCTAAAGGTTTCCGACCCCTGCCCTAAAGTTCCGGGGAAAATCCTAGCCTCCTTCAAGATTCGAACACAGGAACCCTCGGATCGCCAGTCGAATGTGCTGCCGCTCGGCCACCGGGAAATAAACTTCTCTTTTAATTTCTGGAATTTAAAATTGTTTAAAATGGTTTCGTATTTTTATGCTTCGGGCGGAACAATTATTAACCGGCGCAGATACTTTTAATTTGATCAATATCGCAGTTAGAAATCGGCGGAAACCAGGCTCCGACCTGGGCCAATTTTATTTTTCTTCAATTTGTGTGTTGAGCCTGCTGCTCTGTGAAATCTATGTCAGGCTTTGGTCGATGTCGGCTGAATCATGGGACGTACTGACATTTCCCGCCCGAGTCCCGCCATTGATCATATTGCTATGCTTGAAAATATAGGTTAGCGCCTGCATTGCGAAATAGACAAGACATGCCAAGACAGTTTGGCTGCAAATTACAAGACGTGCTAAGTCAGTTTCGTTTCAGATGACAAGACATGCCATGACAGTTTTGCTGCAGTTTACAAGACGTGGAGGTTCGCTTCAAATGGCATAACATGACAATGCCAGTTTTGATTTTATGCAATAATAAGCTCCACTTAAGATGACATATTTTGTATACGTTTTCTTCAAATGACAGTTTAAAGGCTGCGGATGAAAAAACCTGTTTTGTCAGCCATTGTCATTTTGTCTTTTCCTTACACAAACCACTGTCATGCGTTTTTTTTTCTCATGATTATTTCTCTAAACTACACGACACGTTCAGTTACTTTTACATCCGATGACATTATATCCCCAAGGTGACCTCAGACGGCATGACCTGACAAGGTCAGTTCAGGTGGAAGGCCCTCACAAAGTCACTTTACTTAGTATGCCAATTAACACTGATTTTATTAGCCACATAGTACATAAGTACAATAAAGGCATAGTCAAAGACATAACAAGAGAATTATAAGCTTGGTAAAAAAAAAAAAAAACTTATATCAAGACAACAATAGGAAATACAGATATTAATGATAATAATAATAGGGTCAAGGTCGCTTCACAAGGCGTGACAAGGGAAGTTCACTTCCGGAGGGTCGTGTCATGACAAGTTACCACTGAACGACAAGCCATGGAAAAGTTTGCTTCATTGGGCATACCCATGACACGTCCCCCCCCCCTCAGATGACAATACATGCGCAGTGTTAGGCTCTAGATGTCAACGCGCCTCATCGCCGCTAATGTCATTCGTCATTTCATGACACAAAGACGCTACTACTGTAGTACTGCCTCGTGTTCACTCATTTATTCCGCCCCTAGTCTTAGCCTTATTTTTTTCCTGTTTTCTTCCATCTTCTTACCAGCAACTCCCCCCGCCCCCTCCCAGAAAAAAAAAATTACTGGGCATTTTTCCACCGAGTTCTAATTGACCCAATCTTACAGCAGGGGGGGGGGGGGGCGGGGGGGGGGGTAATAACTTAATTACCAGCATTTGGTGACCAGAGAGTTCCAGCTGTGAAACCTAAAGGTTCTGTTTAAAGGGGGAAAGTGGGGATAGAGAAAGGAAAAAGGGTGGGGAGGGGGGGGGGGGCTTTACTCTGTGTACTAGATGATTGATCAAATGGCTTTTTACATCGATCTCCGTTGATTGTGTGTTGTCTTTTTGGAGGTGGGTGAAGGTCGAGTGGAAAAGCATGATTGTGTACATGTCACTATGGTGTGGAGGATCAAACTAAAAATAAACAAAGTGGTATGTACACAGTTGAAGTTTGTGTGACCTGTGGTTAGATTAGCATATACTTTGATAGAAAACTAATCCATATTATGTGTATGTTACGCTTATCTAATCTATAGGCCTATATAATTAAATATTTTATATTATGTTGACATAAAGTTAATTATTAGCCTACTGCGAAATTAATATTATAAGTGATGTAACTCTAAGAGTAAAAGCCGATATTAAAATAAGGTAACGCAAATAATTTATGTGATAATGATGTAAAGATAAATCTATTCGCCGAATTAGACTGCACGTTTATGTAAATCTTTAAAATGGACGATTCTTTGAAACAAAATGGTGCCAAAATGTAGATCTCGTTGAGACCTAAACTTTTAAATCTAGTATACAAAAAAAATAATTATATCAAGTTTATTTCATAGACATAGTTTACCATTTTGATACCAATGTAACTAGTATAAATTAATGGTATAATTTGTTCTATCTAGTAGGCCTATATACAAATTAAAATTGATCTAGTTTATGTCTTAGTGTATTCATTTCATTAATACTTATAGTTTCAATTCTATTTATATATTCGACTAAGGGATTTACAGTTTACATGCAATTTTGTTTTTAAGAAATACTTTGACTTTTGATAATATGAAGTCTTTATTTGTTTAAAATCTATGTTTATTTTAAATGTATAGCTAAGTGATTCGCGTCGTTTTTATTTTGAAATATAATTAGAATTATCGTATCTTATTGTTTATCAAGATGTTTTTAGGTCTACAAATATTGTAAAATATTGATTTATTTATGGACGTATTAAAAAAACAACAATTTTTATCTAAGGTTTGTAACCGCAATTTTTCTTTTCACATTATCAACCTCAGCGGAAGCGGTAATATAAAAGAAAGGTGTTTTTCATCAAAGTAATGCCTTTCACCTCCCCCGCCCCTATTTTCTATCCCCCCCCCCTACCCCTCTAAGAAATTGTTTGTCTGGCGAGTTGGGGTTGACCAGACATGGGGCACTAAGTTCCAGGGCTGAGCTCAAAAGCGGCGTCAATGTTGAAAGAGTCCAAGTGACTCGAGACGTGATTCCAGCGTCGCCTCACAAAGTCAATTGCTCTCGGGGGCGGTGTCTAACGTCTTTAGAGAAAAAGGTCAAAGGTGCTCCAACGTTTTTTTTATATAACTTAAAGGATATTGATTTCTGTGTTGATGTTGTAATGTTTTTTTTTCCCATTAAGCAAACTTTCTCTAGGGCGATGTTTAAGCAATATATGACATACCTTAACAGAACCGAAAGAGTAATTACACAGTACTAGTCTACTGCTCGTCTGTGACCCAAGCATCCCCATTTTAAATGGTCTGACTTTTGTTAAGTAAATAATTAAATATCCCGTCGGACCGATTTTGATCCATAGAGCCGATGAAGCAGCGTGCACCATTTTCTGTAGCCATGGCACACTAAGTGATTGTGTGGCCAGCACTACGCACAGCCGCCTTTACTTTACCCCAACTAAGGTCAGGTACCTATCAGAGCTGGGTAGACACAGGGACACCCTTCAGACCCAGGTAAAAATCCTTGCCGGCACCAGGATAATAAACAAGGGCCTTCGGTACGCCAGCCGAACTCGCTACCACACGGCATTCGTGCCCCCTGAATTTGTTAAGCTAATGTACTTTGTTTGCAAGATTCTTCAAATTAAAATTTGTTCTTTACATATCAAACCGGAAACAACAAACAAGCTTAGCTACATTCCAGTTCTTAATTTCGCCTGATGTGTAGGCCTATATGTATCTTGCTTTGATAACACTTGGATTTTGACTTGACTTTCAAATCGTCGTTTTGTTAATATTTGTTGACATTTAATTTCTTGTTATTTTTGTAAGAAACCTTTAAAAAAAAAAAATAAAGTAAACTATTATAAAGTGTCTTTTCTTTCCTCTGTTCCAGGCCCAGGGCTTGTTGTCTAAATGCCATGACACGAGACGGACTAACCCACGTGACCAAGATGAGAGGTTCCCACAAGAAAGCTCGAGAGACCCACTCGTTGCCTATCCCGGAGAGGTCACCCAGAGAAACGCCATTCCAGGATTACACGTCAGTGCTCTTACCTTCATGTGTAGCTCTGTGTGTGTGTCATTACACGTCAGTGCTCTTACCTTCATGTGTAGCTCTGTGTGTGTGTCATTACACGTCAGTGCTCTTACCTTCATGTGTAGCTCTGTGTGTGTGTCATTACACGTCAGTGCTCTTACCTTCATGTGTAGCTCTGTGTGTGTGTCATTACACGTCAGTGCTCTTACCTTCATGTGTAGCTCTGTGTGTGTGTCATTACACGTCAGTGCTCTTACCCTCATGTGTAGCTCTGTGTGTGTGTCATTACACGTCAGTGCTCTTACCTTCATGTGTAGCTCTGAGTGTGTGTCATTACACGTCAGTGCTCTTACCTTCATGTGTAGCTCTGTGTATGTGTGTCATTACATGTCATTTGTGCTCCTTACCTTCATGTGTAGCTCTGTGGGTGTGTCATTACATGTCAGTGCTCTTACCTTCATGTGTAAATCTGTGTGTGTATGTGTGGGATTGTCTGTGTGTGCGTGTATGCCCCCCCCCCCTCAGTATCGATTTCCTAGTCAACGTGTAGATTAATGCGATGCTTAAAAGATATGACCTTTGTCTGAAGAGTGTTATTAAAAAAATTTTAAAGTGTAAACTAATACAACGAAATTTCCATTAAACAAAGAACTATTTATAGTTCAGCGTTTGTTGCGCAATACTTCCGCATTGTCTCTCACTCTGTTTGGCGGGGAAAAAAGAAAAATGTCATTAAGTAAAAAAAGAACAAAAAACAAAACAAAAAAAAAAGAAATTAGAAAGATTTGAATCTATAGATATATATATATATAGTTAGAAAGAGCGAGAGAGAAAGAGATAATTAGATATCGATAGATAGATATCGATAGATTATAAATTTCACGCTTGGTTTCATCTGTGACCCTCGTCCTCGTTAAATCCCCCCCTCCCCAACTCCCACTGCACCATCCAACTGACCAACTCCCTTACCTGGCCTAACACAGCTCGATTTTACCTCCACCTCCCCCGCAGCCCCACCTACCTTTCACAGAAAACTATGCTGGGACTGATGTAGATCTATACCTCACTAGAATGTAGATCGCCATATCCAGTGGGCTACGTTGGTTTAGCCATCGTGTAAACCTGACTCCCCCAGACAGGCGACCTGCAATTGATTTGTCACGACCAGACTATAAATATACTCAGCTATATGTTTGTTGCCCACTATCGAGTATCCCATAAGCCAAAACTTTTGCGACATATCAATAACCGTGTAAGATCGTCTACATGTTTGTTTTTTTGTGCATGTGGTTGAAGTGACACCAAAAGGTCACGGACGATCAAGGTCAATTAACACCAAAGGCCACGGCCGAATGACGCCTATTATTTAAATATATATATTATATTCTTTTACCACCAGACGCATTAGGAAGATGATCCAGGCCAAGGCGGACTTAAAAGGTGGGCTGACTACCTCGGACCTGTTTGTTGACGCCGCCTTCCCGCCAGATCGCTCATCACTGACCTACGTCTACAGTGGCGATGACAAATACGAGCACACGATTTTCAGGAGACCTAAAGTAAGGACATTTACTTTTGGTTATTTACTTTTGGTCATTATCTTTTGGTGATTTTATTTAATCATTTTTTGCGCCTTTACGTTTCGTCATTCACATTTGGTCATTTACTATTGGTCATTTACTTTAGGGTCATTATCTTTTGGGCATTAGTTTTTGGTGATTTTCTTTTGGGCATCTTTTTGTAATCATTTTCTTTTGGTCATTTACTCTTTACCAGTTTCTTTTGGTCATTTGCTTTTGGGTATTTTCTCTTGGTCATTAAAAGAAAGACACAGTTTAAAAGGTTCCGCTAAATAGGTGTCTTTTCACAAAAAAAAAAAATCAGCATTTGACATTAACACTGACATACATATTTATATGTTATGCATTATAAAAAGTTTTAACTAGAAAAATATACAAAATAAAATAATCATTACAAACGGATGTATGATATATGACATTTTGTTTCTTGTATGTGTGTGTGTGTATTTGTGTTGATTGCACGTCTTTTATAGGGTCCAAACACACACACACACTGCTATCAGCATTCATTTGCAACCCGATATAATTCAATGATATGTAGTATTGATATGTTCATAACAACAATAATAATAATAAGTTTATTAATTTAGCGCTGTATAACATAATTTAAGCTCATATGGTATTTAACATTGACCAACAAAATCATGATTAGAGCCATTGTTAACGTAAAACATAAGACACGTTACAATAGTATATACCGGTAGTTCAAATTAGTCTATATTTTATTTTGATATTTTACTGTTATCATTCCACAATTATTATAATTATTATATATTATCATGACTTTGCAGCTGTTTTCTATGCCAATGGCATTACTGAGGCAATATTGCAACACCAATAAGTTTAATAACTAAACCTAGAAACACTAGATGACAGAAGGGAAAAGAGTAAAGTAATGATAATGCACAAGGCATTACATTGTTCTAATTTAGATACAACACAATAACAATCTGTTACAATGCTCAGATAAGCATAAGGAACAAAGGACTATAATACTTTCCTTATCCCTTATGCGAGAACAAACGGATAGAAGTACTCTTTCTTCCCGAGTTGTATCCGGACATGGAATGGGTTGCCTGAACAAACCAGGAAAACAAGTAACTTAACACCATTTAAAACACTAATAAAAACGCTGGTCGCCTAATAATCTTCTTTATAGAAGGAGCGTCTGTAATATATAAGATAAGATAAGAAGATAAGATATTGTTATGAAAAAAACATATGTACAGAAAAATGTAAAGTATACTTCGGCGTGCCAACTAATGAAAAACTGTCATCGAGTTATCAGTCAAAGGAAATGAAGCCTACATATCGATAACAAAAAATATACCTTATTTCATATGCAAATACAAATTTAGATAAATACTCTTTTAGCAAAGGCTTTAGATTATGGAATGCGTTGGACTAATGAGAAAAACCAAATATTTAAAACAAAAATATTTTTTTTATATTCAAAATTAGATTTGGATTCCGGATATGTGGAGGAGGCAATATAAATCTGCTTCGCTTTTCGTAAGAACAAGAGGTCATAGTCTACAGTTCCTATGCAGCAAGTTTCTTGTCTGGAATATTATAGATCTATTTAGTTCTTTGATGTAATGTGAGACAATCATTGATTGGAATGTTTATAGCTTAGCTCTCCTATCTTTTTATGCACTCTGTTTTATAGAATAATAATATCAACACAAAAAATGACATTTGTTATTGCGTTTTGTTTACGTCCAGATTATTTTTCTGTCTGGCAACAGCCGGCCGCGCCACCCTCCCCTCCCCCTGCCCCCACGTTTCTAAGAAAATGGTTTGTTACCCGATATGAAATAAATTGTTCTGGCCGATCAAAGCAAAATTATGTTTTTCGATGATGTTTTTGTTAATGACTTGTTTCTGTTTTATCATGACATTCGAACACTTTATTGTGAGATTTTAAAATGTTATTTCTACACAACTAAAGTGTCACTTATTTTAATAGACAAACATCTACGAAGTTGAAAAATAAACAGACACATGATGAAATTAACAAACAGACACATGATTAAATAAAAAAAGACATTTGGTTAAAAAAACAAAAAAACATTTGGTTAAATAAACAAACAGACATTTGGTTAAATAAACAATCAGACATTTGGTTAAATAAACAAACAGACATTTGGTTAAATAAACAAACAGACATTTGGTTAAATAAACTAACAGACATTTGGTTAAATAAACAAACAGACATTTGCTTAAATAAACAAACAGACAATTGTTTAAATAAACAAACAGACATTTGGTTAAATAAACAAACAGACATTTGGTTAAATAAACAAACAGACATTTGGTTAAATAAACAAACAGACATTTGGTTAAATAAACAAACAGACATTTGGTTAAATAAACAAACAGACATTTGGTTAAATAAACAAACAGACAATTGGTTAAATAAACAAACAGACATTTGGTTAAATAAACAAACAGACATTTGGTTAAATAAACAAACAGACATTTGGTTAATAAACAAACAGACAATTGGTTAAATAAACAAACAGACAATTGGTTAAATAAACAAACAGACATTGGTTAAATAAACAAACAGACAATTGGTTAAATAAACAAACAGACAATTGGTTAAATAAACAAACAGCCATGCCTGATATAATTGTCAACAACAATGGAGTAGAGTACAGAAGTTGTTGTCGAATCTCAACACCAAAGAGCAGTAGGGCCCAGACAATATCCCAAGCCGTCTCCTCGAGGAATTTGGCTCAGAATCGGCACCCGCATTGACTCTGTTCTTCAATAAATCACTGGCCACTGGCGAAATTCCTACAATCTGGTAACAACACACCGCTAGCCAAGGGACAGAAGCCAGCCAGCCAACTACAGGCCAATCTCACTGACTTGTGTGTGTTGCAAGCTCTCGAACACATCGTCAGACAGATCGGGGATCACTAGCCACCTGAATAACAACATTATTACTTATGCCCAACACGGGTTTAGAAAAAAATGATCTTGCGAATCTCAGTTTAGTTGATGATCTGTCAGCGGTAATGGACAAGGTTGGCCAATCTGACACCATACACTGAATGTTTCCAAGGTCTTTGATAAGGTCCTTCACCAGAGTTTCCTCTTAAAGCTGGATTGAATCAAAAGAGGTCAGACCAAGAGATGGGTTGAAAACTTCCTCTTCGGCCAAACTAAACAGGTCGTTGAAGAAGGTGAGAGTTTCTGTATTGGGCCAGTCTTATCTGGCATTCCTCAGGGCTCGGTACCTGGGCCATACTGTTCTTGACCTTCACCAATGACTTGGAAGACAGGATCCGCGCCAAGGTACGACTATTTGCAGACGATACCATCCTGTATACTCAGTGTATACTGACATCGAGAAATCAAATGATGCAATCCATCTACAGGACGACCTCAATAAGTTGGAATAGAAATGGCAAATGGCATTCCAAGTGCATCCTTTTCTCTATTTCAAGAACGAGGTCTGAGATCTCCGCCATCTATACCTTGAACGGACACACTCTTGAGAGCGCATCACTTGCCTAGTACCTGGGCGTGCATGTTACAGAAACACCTCCACTGGGTCACATATGTCCAATCCATTGTTGCCAAAGCTAACAGATTTTTTATCTCAGAGCATTCGCAATCAAATTACCCTTATATTGTGGACTTTTTCCTTGGGTCTAACGAAGAAGAAAAAAAATATGTTTAAACCGCCACAAAGTTATATAAACAAACAGCTAAAATATTAAAGTAACAAGTCACGTAGTTAAATAATTGGACAGTGGCATAGCTATATTAACAGTCACATAGTTATAGATAAACTAAATAGCTATATAATTAGACCACTAAACAGCTACCTAGTTAAAAAAAATATATACATCTTAGCGGTTAGATAGTTTAAGTGGTGAGAAAGCATTAAATAATAAAAAAAAGATCTCAATAAATGGCTGTGTAATAATGTAAACAATTGTTTCTCTGCGTAGATCAATGACACTTGTTCAGCTTCATTTCACCGTGAAGTGTTCCTTTTGTTGAGCTATTGATTCAACATCTTCACGTCCACTTGACCATGTCCACTTTAGATTATAACTGCAGGCATAGGAAAGGGAAGTAATAGGTCAAGTTGGGTATAGGAAAGGGGAGTAATTGGTCAAGTTAGGTATAGGAAAGGGAAGTAATAGGTCAAGTTGGGTATAGGAAAGGGAAGTAATAGGTCAAGTTGGGTATAGGAAAGGGAAGTAATAGGTCAAGTTGGGTATAGGAAAGGGAAGTAATAGGTCAAGTTGGGTATAGGAAAGGGAAGTAATAGGTCAAGTTGGGTATAGGAAAGGGAAGTAATAGGTCAAGTTGGGTATAGGAAAGGGAAGTAATTGGTCAAGTTGGGTATAGGAAAGGGAAGTAATAGGTCAAGTTGGGTATAGGAAAGGGAAGTAATAGGTCAAGTTGTGTATAGGAAAGGGAAGTAATAGGTCAAGTTGGGTATAGGAAAGGGAAGTAATAGGTCAAATTCCTGTAATTGATTGTGTTATGAAGCGTTTTATCAGGGTTCTCATATATTGTGTATTGTAGTGAAGCCGTTAAATCTGATTGCGGGCGACAGGGCTAGGAGTTCTTCTTGATGTCCGTTTCCGCAGTTTCATCAATGATGCGATTACCTTTAGTCTACTATACTGGCTAACAAGAACGCCTCGCATTCAACAGTTGTATTGATTCATTAACTTCAGTTGTTAAAAAAAAAAAAAAATTTTAATCGTAGCCTCAAGCTGTATGTATAGGAAAATATTCTATGTACAAAGAGCTGGGCGAGAAACTGAAATTCCATCAAAATACAAACAACTTGACACTAAGTTAAGAACTCGAACTGCTCTCTACAAGCTTTCAAACCAAACTAACTAAACTATAAAAAACGGGACCCTACGATGTAAGGGAACATAATATCAAAAATCATGATTTTTCAAGGGGTGTTCAGAAAGTCAATCAACGACTTACTTACAATTCAAACTTCAACTGCCACGGGATGGACAAAGTATTTAGTTACATCCAAAATAATATCTCGAAGGTCCAACCTCCCCCCCCCCCCTTCTCCTCGGTCATAACGAACAATGAAGGTTCAATGTAATATACTATATTTTATTTATAACTCAAGTTTCTAACAATTAGATGATGAAAATTGAACTGTTCAGTAAAAGGTCAAGGTGAGTTTTATTCTTTTTTTCCCCGTTTTTTTTTTTTTTTTACATTTTGACTTTTTAATTGAATAAACAATTGTAAAATAAATTTAAAAACTCTATAAACTTTATACAGATTATTTATTTATTAATGAATAAATACACACGTACATTCATGTATATGTACAAACAAACAAACATACACTTATGTGTTTATTAGCTTACTTTCACTTTCTTGTCATTTTACTTTCCAGCATATTTTAAGATTTTTTTTGTCTCTATTGCTTGATATCGACTTTGAGTTGAAAGCAAGCGCTTGATCGTGTACTTGATTTTGTTTTGACTTTAATTTATTCATTAGAGTTCCTATTCCCCCCCCCCTTTTCCCAAGAGCGCTAAGATGATATAGGCCTATAGTATCCACAACAATATGTACCTAACAGCTGCTAGTAACAAAATAATGTTGTGTTTATTACAGAAGAAGCAACTTTTTTCTTTGCGCATTGTGAGTTCCATGTGTTTGTCTTACCCTTAGCGAAATGTTGATAAAATGTTCAAAGCAACTTCTTCTACATTCCACATTAAATTTTAATACAGTTTACACCTGTCACTCCCATCTTTATGATGAACAGGACTGTCACAGCAAAGGAAAGCTAAATGGAACGCAGAAGAAGAAGATGAACAATACTGTCTTTCTGATAAACAGGACTGTCTTTATGATGAACAGGGCTGTCTTTCTGATAAACAGGACTGTCTTTCTGATAAACAGGACTGTCTTCATGATGAACTGGGCTGTCTTTATGATGAACAGGGCTGTCTTTATGATGAACAGGACTGTCTGTATGATAAACAGGACTGTCTTTATGATGAAACGGCGCTGTATTTCTGATAAACAGGACTGTCTTATGATGAACAGGACTGTCACAGCAAAGGAAAGCTAAATGGAACGCAGAGGAAGAAGAAGAAGATGAACGATACTGTCTTTCTGATAAACAGGACTGTCTTTATGATGAACAGGGCTGTCTTTCTGATAAACAGGACTGTCTTTCTGATGAACAGGACTGTCTTTATGATGAACAGGGCTGTCTTTATGATGAACAGGGCTGTCTTTATGATGAACAGGACTGTCACAGCAAAGGAAAGCTAAATGGAACGCAGAAGAAGAAGAAGAAGATGAACAATACTGTCTTTCTGATAAACAGGACTGTCTTTATGATGAACAGGGCTGTCTTTCTGATAAACAGGACTGTCTTTCTGATAAACAGGACTGACTGTCTTTATGATGAACAGGGCTGTCTTTATGATTAACAGGGCTGTCTTTATGATGAACAGGACTGTCACAGCAAAGGAAAGCTAAATGGAACGCAGAAGAAGAAGAAGAAGATGAACAATACTGTCTTTCTGATAAACAGGACTGTCTTTATGATGAACAGGGCTGTCTTTTTGATAAACAGGACTGTCTTTCTGATAAACAGGACTGTCTTTATGATGAACAGGGCTGTCTTTATGATGAACAGGACTGTCACAGCAAAGGAAAGCTAAATGGAACGCAGAAGAAGAAGAAGAAGATGAACAATACTGTCTTTCTGATAAACAGGACTGTCTTTATGATGAACAGGGCTGTCTTTCTGATAAACAGGACTGTCTTTCTGATAAACAGGACTGTCTTTATGATGAACAGGGCTGTCTTCATGATGAACAGGACTGTCACAGCAAAGGAAAGCTAAATGGAACGCAGAAGAAGAAGAAGAAGATGAACAATACTGTCTTTCTGATAAACAGGACTGTCTTTATGATGACCAGGGCTGTCTTTCTGATAAACAGGACTGTCTTTCTGATAAACAGGACTGTCTTTATGATGAACAGGGCTGTCTTTATGATGAACAGGGCTGTCTTTATGATGAACAGGACTGTCTGTATGATAAACAGGACTGTCTCTATGATGAAACGGCGCTGTATTTCTGATAAACAGGACTGTCTTATGATGAACAGGACTGTCACAGCAAAGGAAAGCTAAATGGAACGCAGAGGAAGAAGAAGAAGATGAACAATACTGTCTTTCTGATAAACAGGACTGTCTTTATGATGAACAGGGCTGTCTTTCTGATAAACAGGACTGTCTTTCTGATGAACAGGACTGTCTGTATGATAAACAGGACTGTCTTTATGATGAAACGGCGCTGTATTTCTGATAAACAGGACTGTCTTATGATGAACAGGACTGTCTTTATGATGAACAGGACTGTCAATATGATGAACAGGACTGTCTTTTGATGAACAGGACTGTCTTTATGATTAACAGGACTGTCTTTATGATTAACAGGACTGTCTTTATTATAGTACTTTCTCGGTTCAATGCAATAATTTTGCAGCAAACTGTTTTGTTATTGATTTCCCATACTCGAGATTAAAATTAAAAAAAAACACAAAAAACAACCATTCTCCGCCACAATATGTTACGTGAGAGAAAGAGAAAGAGAGAGAGAGAGAAAGATAGAATTCCTAAATGTATTTTCCCTTTCCCAATCCCCAAATTCCTACCACCATTCTTTTCTCCCAATTTTCCACAATTGTATTTTCTCTTCTCTCACTTTCTTCTCCAGGAGACACGGGAATCCCCCATGTTGACGGGTGTCGGCGGCATCTGTGACGAGCCGTTCCCGTGGCAGCTGTGGAAACAGCGAGGGTGGTTCCACGCCGCCCTGGTGGTGGTGTCTCTCAGCGCCCGGGCCTTGGAGCGCTTGATTCCCGGCTACAGGAACAACGAGCAAAATTTTGACGCCAACTACATCGGTAATGTATTGATTCATCAGAGAGAGAAAAAAATGTTTGTCGTCCATTTCCTTTTTATATGCAATAATTTTTTTTTATGATTTCTCTGTGACCTGTCTGTGGCCCAATTATATTCTGTTGACTCTGGGCACGACATGGCAGCAGGCGCCTGTGGGGGGGGGGGGGGGGAGAGAAACTGTGTGTGGTCAATTAAATATGTTCCAGCTAAGTGAATGTGTCTGTGTTGGTGTGTGTGTGTGTGTGTGTGTGTGTGGTGGGATGAAAGTTGTTGTTATATTTAGAAGATGTGTATAATATACACATATTTGAAAGTAAATGGAAGCTGTTATCATTTTAGTAGTAACATTATCAGAGCAGGAATATGTGGGGGTGGCATGATATGTATGGGCGGTTGGTATGCATTACATTTAGCGATATTTTATAGGTAAATAAAAGTATATAAAAAAAATGCAAACACATTTCATCATCAACCCCATGACCGTTGTGGTCGTTGGGGGGGGGGGGGGGGCTTGGGTCAATGGACGCCTCAGCATTCAAAATTCTCCACTTTTGCCTCTGTTGAGTGGTTGTCAATAGTTGAGTCAACTGCAGCCCTGGCCGATACTTTACCAGCATCTACGCTGACTGCCTCGTCGACGTCCACCTTTTACCGTGCCCTGGAGTATTATTTTTGACAGGCCATTGTGCCGCAACACATGACCGAACCAATAGCATTGTGAGATAGAGCTTACCGGTGTTAAAATGTCTCAATAAAAACCAGACGAGACTTCCGGCTCTTTTGTCCAGGGGCGTTACGATGTAAAGAGGTGAACCAAAGGGGGCAGGTACACCAAGGTCCTATTGGAGACAATAGGGCGTGTCGCGGAAAATAGGTCACGGTCTCCGCAGCCAGATGCACTACATTACATTTACCCACTGCGGAATTCCCATCGCATCATTATCGTGCGTGTCTCGCTCGTATACCTGTACTGTCGCCCGATAGCACCAATCCCATTCTATAGGTATGAGCATCCAGGCACCAGGGCGGGTTTGAGACGGACTGCTGCGCACATTGCTTCCTCCCCGCCGAGGCTCGGAGCCTCTGGGCTGTACAATTAGACATCGGACACGCAGCATAGGCTGTCCCCCATTCGTTCGCCCTCTGGTGTATTCTTAATGTGCACGTATCGAAGGTTTATTCATTTTGTTAGTCTTCTAGGCCCATGTGTATACAAAAGGGTAGAGCTTACCAGAATTGTGTGGCCCATACAATGCCAAGTCCTATTTTTTGCATTCTTGCCTAACGATGTGATATATCTTTTGTTTGGATAAGCGCCAAACTAACTTTAAAAAAAAAACTTAGCTTACTAATGAGACAAAACAACACATTCTGAATAGACATAAATTTTGACTCCTCTCCACCAGGCGGTCCTAGGAACCATTTACCCTAGTTACGCCACTGCCTCGCTGTAAAGTAATCTAAGTAACTTACTGTAACTACGTATACCTACCATGTTCGTTCCTAGAACGATTACATAATGTGTCATGCTTTTATATGGGAAGCACAGTAATCAAGTCGGAAGTAATTGATCCATAGTGTCGGTGAAGCAGCGTTCACCAGTTTCCGTGGCCACAGTTTACTATGTGATTGTGTGGCCAGCTCAATGACCAACCGCCTTCACTTTACCTCAACTAATGCCAGGAACTCACCAGAGCTGGGTAGACTCAGGGACGCCCACCAGACCCGGTAATAAAATTAGGCTTTCATCAGGATTCGAACCCAGGTACGCCAGCCGCCAGCCACTCGGCCACCGTGTCCCATAAAACGTCATCATATGTAGGCCACTCTATAGAAAGGCAAGGTGAGAGTAAATATAATACGGACATGTCGTCTTGAATAATGCATTCAAAGTTATTAGCTGAAAATGAAAAAAATACCACAAATAAAAGGTGGCTGTTAGGACCATCATAATAATCATCGGTTATGTTGACATCATCTAATGCCAGTAGCTAAATCCTCACATCCGGTACGTGCGCTGTTACCATCGACCACTCCAACTCAACCTGCTCGAACAAAAGGCTTTTTTTTAAATTTCATTATTGTTGTTGTGTGTGTGAGTGTGTGTGTGTGTGGGGGGGGGGCACACACATCTAGTCCGCCGAATGCACGACGGCCTTGAACAGAAACGCTAACCGCCCAAGGCCCTAATCAAAACACACGAGCGACGCCCTGTTTGCTACCGCGCAGCTTTTTTCGAATGGATTGAAATGGATGGTGGAATGGTGGGGGTGTCACGAGTCAGTACTATAATAATAGAACTTGGCATTATCGCGCCTGTTTAGTCATGCATGACTTAACTATGCAGTTAACGAAAAAATACATATAATAATAATAATAATAATGGTTATTTATATAGCGCTTCTATTTATGCCATTTTTAGCATAATCAGTGCGCTCTAGAAGATTATTACGTCCTCTAGTCCCAAAACTTCTGCAGATGAATGGATCGGTCGGTGGCAGGGTTAGAACCCGCGACGTGTCAGTTGGTTTATTTAAAGACCAAGTGAAGAGGTTTTTCTCAAAGGGACGAGATTTGGAATAGCCTCATACGGCAGTGACGTATCACAAGGGAAATAAATAAATAAAAATAGACGCTATAAATCTATATTTAACCATTTTGTTAAAAATAAGAACCGGGAAAAGATTCAAAACATGTGGCTAATAGATTCAAAACACGTGACAATATTCATTTTTCCTAGTCGGAATCCTTTATGTTACGTCACTTTCCTATATTGCCGGAAATAAAAACATCTCAAATGGCTACGAGATTTGGAGTAATCATCCGAAAAACACACACATTTTAGTGCAAATATTGAACTAATTACTTAAAATGTATCTTTGATATTTTGTATAAATGTTTTTTTTTAACATTCAGATACTGAATACACTATTTACTATCAAAATCAAATGTTAACTCAATTTTGATAAAAAGCTCTTCACTTGGTCTTTAAAGTGTTTAACGGATAATGTTATAGGCCTAATTTCAAATGGATGGCAGGTCCAGAGGAGCAACCGACATGTATACGGATTAGCAATGGATTATCCAGTGAATGTGCAGAGTATTGCTTTACCGGTAAACTAAGATTTAATGTAGCAGTAAACTTGAATTTTCTTGGAGAGACTGCATGGGCACAGTGGTCTGGCGACAGCGCGTTTCAATGCTAATTTGATTGTCTCTGAACCATGTCTTAGTAAAAGCATGCTAGAATTTCGTTTTCCAGTATGGCGAGTGTTCGAAAGTATGCCCCAGCTCTGGTGGGTACCTGACGACCCTTGTATGTAAAGGCCGAAGAAGCTTGTAACGGCTGTTCCTCTAGTCCGATGAGACAAAATTAATAGTCTGAAAGGTGAGGCTATTCTGATAGAGTGCAGGGTGCATTATGGTTCTCATTCTGAAAAGGAGATTTAGTCTATAGCTTTCATTGATTCCACTGTGTCAGGCGTGTCAAGTGTTCCCATTTAGCCATAACTATGCCTGATGTATCCAATGTTCCAATTGAGCCTTTTTGTGCCTGTTAAATGCAATCCGCTGAACTGTTGACACTTCCATTGGTCACACCTTGCGTAAATATTCTTTAATCGACCACATAAAAATGTATTTAGTATAACTGTCACCTATCGTGATTCGAATTCCATTTGTGTAAACCTAACACAATATTTATTGTAGCGAAAGAGACATACAGAGAAATACATAGAGAGAAAAAATTGTCGTGGTTCTCTGTTGTCAATTCGAATCCAAAAAGAACAGATATAGACTTGTAGACATTGTGTGTATTCACCACAGTTGGCACCTCATAGTTCGGTGCGATTCAATAGAGATATTATTAAAAGGCAATTTATTCACTATAATAAAACATGGACGAGACCTTCCATTTATATCACACAAGTGTAATTATAATTTATATTGTTATTACGGCTAGAAACCCCATTCAGTTTATGAAATAATAATTATGGTGTTGTTATTGTTAGTGTGATTATCCTTGTATTTAGTGAAGGTCTTATTATTTCATTCTGAAATTTATTTGTAGTAGTCTAGAGTATTCCTGGTTCTAAGTATCCCCTGGCAATTCACATAACGTAGTTTAGAGTTTTCAGTTGATTTTACTTCATGTATAATTATTTTTGGCTCATATTATACAGCAAGAACCTCGATGTTGAGTTGTAGTGTAGATTATTAATATAGTTGAATAAATATTACACATACACACATGTATATAACTTTGATATATTGACGTTAACCAAGTTGTGTAGAAAGCAACGATAAATTTGGTTTAATTTACAAAATCAATCCAGTAGGAATCCAAATAATATTATATACACAATTAAGAAATACACATATTCCAATTAGTAATGAATATCTTCAATGAACATATAGCATTGTAGCTAATAGTAGAATAATAAAGAATATTCCATAATACAAATCAAATAGAAACGATACTCAGAGCGTAGAACATTAGATGTTTCTCGATCGGCTGCACGCCAAGAACTGACTAAAAATGCGTGGAATCGCGTAGAAATATGTAATGGGTCAATCGTTGGAAAATCCAGATAGCCTAGTTACACGAGTATTTCAATCGAGCTAGCGTGTTGTCTGCGTGATCAGATTGTCTTTTATTAAGAACAAGCAATAATGGTCTAACAAAATAAGGGGAAACCGATCGGCCTTGACATGCTGTATCTGCGTGGACAGGTCATGTTTTAATCGAGGTTAAAAAAAACAACAATGCTCTAATTAGGTTAGGAAAAACCCGGGGGAAACCTTGAGCTGAGAAATATTTTATATCGTTTAAACGCAATTCGCTTAAATGATTTAGTTGGTTTATTAACAATCTAATGTAGGAGATTTACGTTTCGTAACAATATTCTAACTTTTGCAAATGGGCATTATCGCCCCTTCCCCTCTTAACTCCCCTTCTTAATACACTTGGACGACCTAGATTCTATAAACTCCTATCAAATATGTTTCATTAATAAATGATGAAACATATTACATACAGTAAAAGATTACAAGTATACGGCTGCTATTTGTAAGTTTTTAAGTCTAAATGAAATGGTTATTTACGTGGCTAGCAATGTATTTTATCGTTGATTAACATAATGGTCTTATATTACATTATGTTGCTATGGTTACAGATTATTTCCAAAGTTACACGGTTACTAAACGTTGGTTTCTTTATGTGAAGATTGTTTCTGTGGTTATTCAGTGGATTTCCAATGATGTGTAAAGTTTAATTCCATGTTGTATTTCCCAGGTTGTTTCCATTTTCACATGTGGCGGTTTGGTGAATGGGTGGACATTGTAGTGGACGACTACCTGCCGATGCTTGAGGCTTTTCCTCTCTTCTCGAAACCTATGGGCAGCGCTGGAGAGATGTGGGGGCCGCTGGTTGAGAAAGCATATGCCAAGTAAGATGATGTGTCCTATTTTTTTTATAATATACTTGTGTAAATTGTTGGGCACAGTGGCCGAGTCATAGCGCGTTCGACAGGCGTTCCGAAGGGTCTGGTTTCGAATCCTGGTAAGGGTTAGGATATGTTCCCGGTACTGTAGGGTGTACCTGAGTCATTCGGATTTTCAAACGGATCGCCTGTTAGAAAAACCAACAGGTTAACATCATCAAAAACGCTTATTAAAATGCAAAAAATGGTTTAGATGCTGTTATCTTTTTTTATATAGCAGAATTGCCTGTAACATGGAAGAGAAGCAGAACATTTTGCAAAATGTATTCACTTCTTAATGTCTGTAATAAATGTATTTATTTCATCCCTTTTGTTTAGTTATGGGGCACGGCAGCGCGTTCGACTGGCGTACCGAAGGTCCTGGGTTCGAATCCTGGTGAAGGCTAGGATTTTTCCAGAGTCTGTAGGGAGTCTACCCTTAGTTGGGGTAAAGTAAACGCGGCTGTGCATTGTGCCGGCCACACAATAAACAAGTATGCCGTGGCCCTAGCCCTATGATCAATTTGATCCGAAGGGTACTTTTTTTCTTTAATTTCATTTATTTTATTGTTATGTCATGCCAAGTTTAGGTAATGACATAATTCTAGTATCTGTCATGACCCGCCAGAAACAGTAAAGTGACCTATTTCTAGTGTCTGTTATGATCCACTAGAAACAGTCAAATGACCTACGTTTAGTGTCCATCTGTTATCATATATTTTTTACAATGCTCTTTCTGTAGACAAGTTTATTGCGTTCTACGCTCATCCATAAGTTATGTCCCACTAGGTGCAAAAGAACATTCCAGGCCATCGAGTACGGCTTCACGCTGGACGTGCTGACAGATCTGACCGGTGCCGTGTGTGAGTTCTTCACGCCGGACATCGACCCGCCGTCCAACCTGTTCCACATCCTGTACAAGTCGGCGTCATGCCGGTCATTGATGACGTGTTGGCGGAACAACAAGAGACTGACCCCTGCTGGCTTCAACTGGACCGACGACAGCGGGGTAAATAATGTTTATTTTTTATTATTTGTTTGCCTGTGAACGTGTTTCTCTTAGCCACGAACAGGGCCGGATTCAAACCATGTGAGGCCTTAAGCATCGAAAAAGTTGTTGGTGCCCCTCTGTATATAAGTAGTTAAAAATATACATAATAATAAACCATAAATATATTATATTAATTGCAATTAAACAAACCTTACATTAAGATAAACAAATTCTTTTGAATTATTTTTTTCTTGTTCCACATTATTTATTTGAAAAGTATTCTCCTACTTTAAAAAATCGCACATTTTTTTTTCTAATTTTATTTATTGTAAAGTTTAGTGGGGCGGTTTTTGTGTGGACATCTCCACCATTTGCAGTGTTGCACCATTTGGGTAACGGATTGTGGTAAATTCCTGCTTTGGTAAAGGAGTGTTATAGAGAAAATCGATCAAAAGCGTTTAGTTTTATAGTTAATAAACAAAATTAACATGTTTATGATTATCATTTTATTTCACGGCATTTATGGCAAATACAAATACATTTTATTACTCAATTTACACATCAATGGTTAATGAATGCGTAAAACTTCTTTTATTTCGTTCTCTAGATAATTCTAATACAAGCTAATATTCGTTGAGTTTTTATCTCAGTCAGATATTTCCTCCAATGTATTTTTTTCAAACTATGAATTTAACCAATGAGTCTATTTTATGCGGGAGAGATAGGTAGTAATCTTACGAACTGGTAGTTAATAAAATGTTTAAAAAATATGCATATAAATTCTTTAGTCATATACTATTTTAATAATTTTCGACTATCTTTTTATATTTTGATCATTTTATAGTTATATATTGTAAGCCATTTACTTTTGAACAAACAAAAATAAAAGCAACATTGGAAATATTAGAGCAAAGAAAACTAGTTAATTATTTCCCTTTAATGAAATTAAAGTCTCAAAATTGGATGCTAGTGATGCCAAACAAGTTATGGTTTAATTTTTTAATACTACTTATCAATTATTTTTTCTTTACCTGCATTCAACATTATGGTATTAATTTCAACTTGTAATTAGCGGTATAAAATTAATTTACTTTGTAAAAAAATATTTCCTAGTATTAATTCGTATATAAAACCTCTTATATTTATTACAATGATTCGTTTCAGAATTAATTATATTTATGCGTGATTAAAATAAAGTAGAAGAGAATAAAAACTCTTTTAAATGTAATCAAATAATGAGCACCTTGTCCTTGAATGCTCTTCGCTAATTGTTCAATGTCAGGTACATATTTAGTCACGTCTGAGTGGTCAAGTGTAAGTTACCTCTATGTAAACTTAAAACAGCTAGCATGTGCGATAAAATCTGTTCGCAAGTGTAAGTTAAACCAAATGCTGAAAGCGAATCCTTAGCGAGAATAGCAGATCCTAAGCATTCCTAAGCAGTTTCCTTCCAGATGTTTACCCAAATTGGCACATTTTGATGCCCACCTAGTAATAATCATGCAAGGAACACTCGATGACTACCACACATCCATCTCCATTGGTGGAAATCCCCAATGCAATCTATGATTTGATGATGATATCGACCTGTTGGCAGAGAGCAACAAAGAACTACAAGAACTCACAGACAAGCTTGCAGATAGCGCAAGGGACTTGGGAATGTAATTCAGCTAAGAAAAAAAAGCAAAATAATGATCATCACAACAGGTACCAGAAATGCAAACATTATAATGAACCAACAAGAACTAGAAGAAATAAAGAATTTCAAATATTTAGGAGCCATCCTATTCGTAGACGGAAGATGTGAGGCAGAAATTCTAAACAACAAAGCTCAGGCTTTACAGAGCCCTTGTGATAACCATAGTTCTGTACGTATGTGCGACCTGGATACTGCTAGCAGCCACTAAAAACAAGTTGCAGGCATTCGAAAATAAATTCCTCAGAAAAATCCTTCGAGTCTCCTACCTAGAACACAGGACTAATGAGTTTGTCTGGGACAGAATATCCTCAAATGCAGGCTCTCAAGAAACCAATATGGCAACAATCAAGCGGCGCAAGCTGGCACGGTTCGGTCATGTATTGCGGCTTAATAACCAGCCAAGGCACTGTAGAAAGTGGACGTCGGAAAGGCCGACAGTGGAAATGCTGGTTCGACAATATAAAAGACTGGACAAAGCTGCAAACGACTGAACTATTGACAGCTGCTAGGCGAAAATGGGGAAAGTTATCTGCTAAAGTGTCCATTCGCTCTCCCCAACGACCACAACGGTCAAGGGTTTGACGATGATGATGATGCCCACTGGGATGTTTAAAATTTTAAAAATCGTCAATATCCCTACACACCCTTTAATGCAGATCTATTCCAATGGCCCAACACTTCAAGTGCTACTTCACCCAGTCCTTGTAAATGCAAGTTAAACTCATTGAAATGTGTCGTTATGTCATTCAGAAACATCGGCTTCAATAGTCAGTTCTCCTCCATCAATATCGGAAAATGTTTGTTTTTTTCAGCAAGATTCCCATTAATAGCTTCTAGAGAAGACACAATCTATCCAAGATTTAACCTCGTCTAAGCCTTCCAACTCTGTGTACAACAGCAGATCTTTATATTTTGTATCACTTTCTCGTAGAATAGACATGAATTGCCTGTAGGTCGATCAGGGGGTCAGATACTATAACATTAATTATCTTAACAATAGATTACATCACAGATCGTAAATCCAAAGATGAGATCATTGCACACTGAACCTTAACCCTTGACGTCCTTGTGATTTTCATAAAGTTTTGACACCCAGAAGTCTTTAGTCAACTAGCAATAAAAAAAACACTTCTTTTTGGAGGTATCTCGCGTGCCATTAAAAAGCGCTCTGCGTACCAAGTATGGCACGCGTGTCTTAGGTTGACGACCACTGCAGTATAGAGCCCACAGAATTGAGTACTTTGTTTAAAAATTCATGATGTATTGTTTACATTGTTTACGAGGTTTGTAAAACCATAAAATATCTCTCCGTTTTCAGGGAGCTGACAGAGAACGGTATCTGCACATCATTACAGCTGTGACCAAGGTGAGACAACTCACATGAACTGATGAAGGGGGGATATCTTAAAGACAGATGGTTGTAATGGTTATTTCGGACGGGAAGGAGAGACAGAAAAAGAAAGAAAGACAGAAAAATGTAGATGGGACGAAATAGATACACAAGAAGAAACAAAAGAATGTGGAGAGAAAGAAAGAAAAGAAGAGAATGAAAAAATGGGGATAGAAAACAAAATAAGAGTAGAGAGTAAATGGGAGAAAAATAAAGAGAGAGAGAGAGGGGGGGAGAGAGAGAGAAACTAATTGATAGTAGTAAGAGATAGTAGAATATAGAGAGAAAGAAAGAGAGAGAGAAAGTGAGATAAAGAGTGAGTGAGAGATTTAATTAACAGGGATGATCACATAACTGATCCCTAAGGGTAAATAGAAGAGACTAGAAAACTGTAATGACATAGGGCTATGGGTAATTACTTAATGAGAGTAATAGCTAATTGACTTTGATGTAACAGTAAATTGAGGAGAACAAGTAACACGATGCATTTGAAAAATATGACAGAAACATTTCGACTAGTGAATGTAGTGATATAACCAAAGGTTTATGTATATTTATGTCTAACTTAATATGAGATACCTTGAAGCATATTGAAGAGTGTATTGTGAAAATCAGACACTAATATTATGTGGATGTTGAATAGTGACAGTGGCAGTTGAGTCTCTATCACGAAAAGTGTGACGCTATGTTAGCCTGTAATAGTCTTAATCAGTGTGACATTGACAGCCTTGACACTCCTTATCCGCGTCACATTAATTGACCGTGACACTTCTGCAATTTGTAAGAACTATGAGATAACCGATTATGACACTGACAAATGTGTGACATTGTCATGACCTTGATACAGCACGAAAGCTTGTGACACAGTGACACTCATTATATCTTTACAAATGTTTCCACAGTTCTCCATGAGCGGAGGCAGAATGGAGCCTATGATACGACTGAAGTGCCCTTTCACTGCAGAACCGAAATGGCAGGGGCGCTTCTCTGACGGGTATATATATTTGAACGCGAGAGAATTTTTTGTTAAACATTTTTAATTTCGTTCTGATTCCGGAGGCTTAGGATTCGAACCCAGAAAAACAACAACACGAGAATTTGTTTTCCTGGCCTGGAGAATGTCTATCTATTTATGTTCTGCACCTGACAATAGTTGGGGAGAAAGAAACAACGGATAGGCATTGTGCTGGACACATAATCCTCTTGTTAGTCGTTGTCACAGAAATTGGTATTTGTGAACGCTGCTTCACTAGCCAATACTAATATGATTATTATATTTTTTAAACTGTTTAAATTGCGTCTTAAACATTGAACACATAAAATACTTTCATCATTTCAATTCCTTAGCTCTGACTCAAACATTCATAAAAAGTATGTTAAAGATTAATTAATCGAGATTTAGATTTAAGTACTTTGTTTATTATTTTCAATAGAAGCTTTTCTTTTCTTACTTCTTTTAAATGATTTTTTTCTTTCCTAGCGACACGCCTTCCTGGCAAAACGTGAATTCCGAGTTCATGTCACGCCTTCAGCCGCACACAAAGAAAGATTCGGACGAGTACTGGATGACTTATGGAGACTTCCGGTGCAACTTTGGTGGGCTTTTCATCATCAGTTCCCCGGAACCGTTCCGCATGGATGGATTTAACATTCAAAGGACTTACCGGACATACAGCGACGCGGGCCTCCACCACGCGGAGCCTTGGGTCGAGGGCAGCTACAGAAACAGGTCGCGCCGCTTCACCTCCCCGCACGACAGCCTGGCGAGGGAGGCCATGAAGAGGCGCACGAACAGCGACTCCGAGTGCCACACTTACAGCGGCGTCGACCCGGCCAGCGCCCCGTGCTCCCCGACCAAGGTGAACCAGAGGCGGGTGGAGTATTCCGACGCGGCGATGAGGCGGCGCATGTTTGTGGCGAAAGAGAGAGACTATCGGGCGCAGATGGCCAGCGACGCCGAGAGGCAGCGGGCGGAGGAGAAATCCGTGAGCCCGACCCGGCAGAAGCTTCTTGACGCCCAGGAAGAAAGCGACGAAAGTAAACAGATGTCGAGCATTTGTCTGCCTAGCCCCCGGAGGAGAAAGTCAGCCGGGGAGAAGCTTAAAGAGGCGCCCAGGTCTTCTGACAGCAGCCCCTGCTTAAAGGGCTCCCACGCCTTAAAGAAGACGCCCAAATCTAACTTTATGAAAAAGCACAGCCTTGACACTACCCTGCACGGAATTTCCTTGAACTCTCAGCATTTCTCCAGCATGGAGAGCAGCTCTGAGGTATCGGAACAGGATTCTGGCGTGTGGGCCACGCCCGTGTCCCCCGAGCCAAGCTCTTCGTCGACCTTCGCCAACGCCATCGAGGAGTCCCAGGCGTCAGCGCCGGTTTTCACGCTTCAGCCCACAACGCCGCCGTCAGATTCCAGCATTAGTGACACTTGCCCCTCCTCGTCCGATGTGAAAGAAGACGCCAAGCGGCCACAGAGTGGTCCCACCAGGTCAGCAGTGAACAAGATCATGTCCTCCAATTCTCTCAACTCTTTGACGCAGAGTTCCTTTCTGGCGACGAGGGCAGATTTTTTCCGCTCAGAAAGCAAGTGGAAAGTAATACTTGAACATAAAGATGTGTGGAAACGTAAGTATCAATATATAAACTCTAACGCTTATGGATCTGTAGTCTATAGTTATCTACTAACTGATTCATTAAGCAATACAAGTTTACAACTACCGGTATATACTAATTCATTAAATTTTTTAGAACTATATCTATCTACTAATCTATTAGGCTATATATATAGAGAGATATTTATTTATTTGTTTATTCATTCATTAGGCTATTTATAGCTATAAAAATCTACTAATTTTTAAAATAATATTATATCAATATTTTTCGACTTTTTCATTTTGCTATATTATACCTAAATAGGTTTGTAACAAGTAACAAGTAACAATCAACTAATCTTTAAGTTATACGCTGCCAGGGCCGGCTCATCCATATAGGCCATAGGCGCACTAGGCGGTGGCCTAAAGCGCAAAATTTATTTTTTTGGGAGGGGGGGTGCAAAATTGTGGATTTTTTTAAATTTGGGGATTGAAAAATATAAACTATATTAAAGTTTAGTGTTTATGCGCACTACGAGCATAGGCAGATGAATTACTAGGTAATGAAAGGCGAAGGGTATTTTATTTATGTTGTCTTAGAAAATCGGAAAGTATGCCCCAACAGTACTTAGTTTGGCAACTTCGTTGTGCGTAGCGGAGGGCAAAAAGGCAACCCCTCACTTCCCCTGGCCACACCCTGGATGCGATGCGGCGGCGGAATATCATAGTGAAGTGACGAGACCGTGACCTTCAAGTCAGTTCTAGTGGTAGTTTTGCGAAGGTAGAAGCACTTGGGTTACTAAAAACATATCTCAGACTTCAAGTTTACTGTTACACTTGTCACATAGCACAACATTTTGTTTCAAGTAAACATAACTATAGTAAATTACTGGTAATATATAGTAAAATACTGCAAGAAAAGGACTGAGTCTCCAGAGAGCAGTTAGTCACCTGAAAAAAAACAACGAAGAGTTTTTTGTTACAGCTAGAAGTGATTAATGTTCAATAGAGTTCTGGTTGATGCTAATGAAGTAGCATAAGACGTTGCTTGGAATAGAACCAGTATTTTAGAAAGAGAAGGTTTATTACGAATCAACAAATTAATCTGTAAATATTGCAGGTGACCCCTCAGTTTCAAGATCCACTTTTATTTTGCTGCTTTAGACACGGTAAAAGAAAGATTTTCCCAGTTAAATAAAGTATTTGGTGTCTTTGGATTTTTGTACAACATTGAACATTCCTGACCTTAAAAACAAGACTACATCAGTGGTTAAGTCGATGTTCAAAAACTTGGAAAAATCATTAACTATTGAAAAAGATGAAGGCTTGAATGAATCTGACATTGCTGATGTACGACAGTGTTCTGAACTAAGAGCAATTTCTCATCATCTCCATGACTCAGTATCAAACCCTGAAGAAATCCTAAACTACATTTACCAACAGAATCTTGAAAATACTAACATTTGTTAAGCCCTTCGTATTTTGCTTACGTTGCCACTTTCCGTAGCTAGTGCTGAAGGAAGTTTTTCAAAATTAAGCTAACTAAAACATATCTGCGTAGTACAATATGTCAGGAGAGACTTGCAGGTCTGGCGACAATTTCTATTGAAAGTGAGATAGCAAGCTAGTATAAGTTAGACTCAAAAGCACTCGTACACGAATTTGCTAAACAGAAAGCTAGAAAAATACCGTTAGGGTTTTAGTCTTTAGGAGTATAAATACTATTTATCAGTATTTAAAAGTGACTTTTGGACCGTAGTTAAGAAAACAATAATCCAATTGTGTAATTTTTTTAGTATTATAAAAACAGAAAATAATATCTATAATCTAACTGGGAGTTATGGTTTGTTATTAAGTGAACTGTACATAATGCAGGTATATAACCTATAAAAACCCGTATATCTAATGTAAAACTGTGTGTTATGTAACTTTTCTAATAATAATTTAGTTTTCTAATTATTTATCTATGATGCAAAGCTATTGCTACTTTTCATTCAACGGTTTTATTTACATTTCATAGTCATCAATCAATCAAATAAAATAAAATTCTTTGTTGGGCTCTAACAATTATTAACAAAAACACATTTTCGAAGTTCCATACCCGGCGGACCCCGCATAAAGCACTTTAATGAGGGCGCAGAATTTGTTTTCGCCAATGGCGTCAAAAACCCTAGAGCCGGCCTTGTACGCATCCATACATATCTACTGTTTAAATAAACGTTACAGATCATTATCTATTAGAATAGATATTAATTGATTCATTGTTTGAAATACATCTAAAATAACCATCAATATAGGCCTAAGCCATGCACAGATTTTTTTTAAATATTCCTAGACTTCAACTTGATGTAAATTAATGGCGCCCATTGCGTGACAAATGATAGAGAGTGTAGGAGAAATATTATAGTGAAGACCAGACCGCCATTGATAATTTTGTGTTTTCTCTGCGCCGTCCCTTTGTGTTAATGTTATTACTATATCGAGGTCGATCATGATATTTTTATTGATTTAGTTTATCAACAGTAGCTTCCAGCGTTTGTGGGTCCATTTATACGTGTTTATGTATGTGTGTGTGTAGGTGTGTGTGTATCTTTTTATTTGTTACTTTCTCTACGTGCTTCTGTGTGTAGGCCAATATGTGGGAGTTAGAGAGAGAGAGAGGGTGGGGGAGTGAGGGGAGTGAGAGAGAGAGAGAAAGAGAGTGAGAGAAACTATCATATACAAGCATACTCACTAAAGCACGAATATTATTTTTATTTTCATTATGGGTGATTGTTTTCATTTGAAAATTGATATTAACGATAAACGCGCATAATATAATTATTTCTATAATAACAATGACCGTTTAAAACGTTTCAGGAGACACACCAAGTGCAGACAGAACCCGCATGGACGTCCACTCCAAGACACACAGGGTGTACTTTCTGGTCACTCGCCACGAGATCAAAGACCCCCTGGTGCCGCCGACATTGCAGGAGAAACGCCACGTCCTGATCTCTCTGATCCAGGACTACAGACACGGGGCTGGCACCGCCAACTCGCTGCTTGTGCCCATTGGATTCTGTTTGTACAGGGTGAGAACCTTTCTTTCTCTAACTTCTTGTGCATAGATCGCAATGAGCATGCTAAATGTGATAGCGCAGAGAGTTGTGATATATACGGTAAATTCCATACCTAAATACATGTCCGTCTTTCTCCGTATTCGTACGCTATTGACCCTCAAGACGGTGTTACGCACAAATAACAAAACGTACCGGGGTACTATAAACGGTAAAAATGTACACTTTTTTTAGTACTTTTTGAGAGGAGGGATTAAAAAAAGAGAATTGGTTAATTGGTTTTGTCACTGCTGGGGTTGCGGTCGGAACATTAGGCCTATTATTTAGATGTACGGCTGTGAAACATGGGCACTTACAACAGATCTCCAGAAAAGAATCAGAGGCCTGGAAATGAGATGCCTACGTACAATTTTAAAACATCTCCTACAAAGATCGAATTACAAATGAGGCTGTCCGTGAGCGAATCACCAACGTCATCGGCCCTCCCGAGGATCTACTCAGCGCCATTAAATCCAGAAAACTCAGATGGTACGGGCATGTGGCGAGATCCAAAGGCCTCGCGAAAACCATCCTGCAGGGCACAGTGCGGGGTGGAAGAAAGAGAGGCAGGCAGAAAAGACGATGGGGTGATGACATCAAGGAGTGGACCGGCTTGTCTCTTGTAGCATCCCAGAGGGCGGCTCAGGACCGAGACGACTGGCGTAAAATTATCCAACTGTCCAAAAATGGTGCCCCAACGACCCTCACTCGGGTTATGGGATAGAAGAAGAAGAAGATTTCGATGTCCAAATTACTGTGTTAAAATTCTGTCTCGCTTTATGGTCCGATATGTTCGTGATTAAAAAGACTCAAAATGTCCCAGCAAAATAAATTAACTTCTAAAGTAGCCTACCCTTTTAAGGTCGGCAAATGTAATCGGTAATTCCCAAATATTTCGCTCTTTATTTTTAGATCAACCTATAATAGGCCTACAAAATCGCGTCGGCTCACTTAATCTAAATTAGTCTAAATGAACGTTAGGCTTCAAAATACGGTCAACGATCTTAAAATATGCTTTTAAGCCAGTAGGAATACGTCTATGTGAAAAATTACAGATACCCAGATATTAAATTCCCATTATCATATCACTTGTACTTTAAAACCGTTGATGTCGATTTAACGAGCTAATGCCGTGATAATATTATAGCCTATGACGACAGCTAAATGAAGGCTTGTCTGCATTCAACTATGATGTCCTCTGAAGGGATTCCGATTTATTCTTTCATAATAGCGTTTAATTATGTAACTCTGGTTTAAAAAAAAACAGCAACACGACAATACTAATATTTACTTGAATATTTAAATAAAAGTATAACCATAAACCGACTATTAAAAGATTAAATTGTACGGCTGTAAGAAAAAAAAGATTCAGAGCCAACACTTACAACGTTAGCTATAAATGTGTGTGTGTTATAAATAAATGGCGGTAATTGTGTTTATACAACGTCATTACTAACAGATCAATAAAAACGGCTTGAGGCTTTTCAAAGCCAAGTCTTGAATAAAGGCACGGTAATTTAATGACCTGAAATGAATACGTGTCAGAGGGTTCTATATAACAGTAGTTATGGGTGCAGTATACTTTAACGCAGGGTAGGCAGCCTACGGCACGCGTGACACACTTGGCACGCAGAGGAATTTTCAGTGGCACGCGGAAGATTATAAAAAAAAGTCAATTCAAACCTTGTGTACATAAAATCATGTGCTAGAGCAGGATGAATTTTAGGCTGTTGGCGCGCTGGACGAATCGTAAATCCTATTTTGGCAAAGTTCCCTTGCCACAAGTTTGCCGAACCCGGCTGTCGCGTATAGCAGGGGTCGGCAACCTACGAAATGCGTGCCAGACTTGGCACGCCGATGAATTTTCATTTCACGCGGAAGAGGCCTAAAAAGTCTATTCAAGTAGTCTCTTCTAAAAGAAATGTAGTTCTACAGCAGGATGACTTTTAGGCTGTTGGCACGCTGGATGAATCGTAAATCCTATTTTGGCAAATTCCCATTATCAAAATGTTGCCGAACCCCGCTGAAGCGTTTATCATTAACTATTTTTATGGCCTATTTTGATATAAAACAAAAATGATGGTAGTAATATACAAGCCCATAGGTTACCTTAATCCACACATTGCTGAAGAAATGATGTATGATAAACTCTGTCCCATTAAGGCCGATGTGACATTCAGAAAATGTTACGCCTTATTTATCTCTGCTTCATCTACAGTGGTGTATTCAATATATAAAAAATAGAAACATAGTAATCATTCAATTAAACTACACTGCGGCTCGGGCTAGTGGACAATCAAGAACTTCCCTGTCTATGTAAAAGTACACCTAAATCTATATCTTCTAATTCTCCAGCAATCCATCAATTGAATATGTACTTTTGTCTTCACGGCAGACAAGACAATAAGCTGAGACTGTTACGGTTCTAACGACAGTAAATATTGAATCAATACTGAACTGAAGACTTTCTAATGAAATAATTTTTCTATTCCCACATCTCTGTTTTTGTGTATGTGTGTTTTTTTATATTTAATCAATTGCAAAAGATCAGAGTTAAGGTTAATAAATTGTTTCGAGTCGCGAAATTGGACTTTGTCATTGCTGTGTTGAACATGGTTTATTTGTATTATGGATGTGCAGCAGACGCCCCGCGGGCCACATCACGACCCACTCAGCCATTTAGAGTGGCCTCCACAGAGTTTTTAATAATGTAAATAAATAGTGTACAACGCCTGAGAGACGGGAGGAATGGAGGAGGCTTGTTTACATGTCATCTATGGCGTCCCAACGGTCCAACAGACTACGGGATATGTAGGATATAGGTAGAAAATAAATTTTCATAATGTGTGGCCCACCTTGTCATATCAAATACTTTACACTGCTTTATACGGCCAACGATGACGAAAGGGGTGTTATCCACCCCTGGAGGATTATACGATGGAATCTCTCTGTAAAAAGGAAAAGCGTCCTAGCCCAACGCTTTTAAAAACAATAAACAAGAGATTGTTCCCTAGCTGCTTGGCGTAAAGTTACTGATTATTAAAATTTAAAAAAAAAGAACTATATTTACGTACACAAAACTAGACCAAGGCTACACGTACGTGCAATACGTTTAGAGCAGTGAGTACATTATCAACAGCGAATGCGCAGAGTTTGACCTCCGTTGCTAGGCGCCACAACTACATCCTACCTACCTACATGTCCCTTAGTCTGTTGGACGTTTAGGTCCCCAGAGATGACGTCAATACCATTCTCTTCCATTCCTCCCGCCTTTCTGCCTTTCTCATGACTTTTGCCCAGCCCCTATCCTCAATCAATCGCCAACGGTCCAGTAAAACGGTTTATAAATTAATCTGCTTTAATAATAATTCAATAAAATTATGGACTCCGTGCTACTCTGATAAAAGAGAGGCTACACGGCAGTAAAAAACAACAGTCTATAGAGTTAGGCCTAACTTTTGGGCCTTGTCAACGGCGTAATGGAGGCTCCTGTCATCGTGTGACTTCAAAAGTTAATGTCTTTCTCTGAAAGCATGTGTGCTGACGGGAGCACTGATTAATCGACTTTTCATTAGTGACGTCACGTAATCACGTCATCACAGCAGCTCATCGCACAGAGTCATATCTCCCCTTTACCCTTCCCACTTATATATGTTGACACAAACACATACAAATACCCCACCCCCCTTAAAACACACACATACATTTCACGTTTAATTTAATACAAATGACACATTGGTTTACATTGATGATGATATTGTGAGATAATTTGTTCTACTTTGTTGTATATGTCAGTTAACTGGTTTTATTTTGGTTACATGTGTCAATTAACAATAGCATCCGGAAGCAAGATGACGACAGTTGCTAAACGATGCATGATTTCCACTTAACTTTCGGATCAAACCCAGGAAAAAGATCGCTCAGAACATGCTAAATGTGATAGCAAGGAGAGTCGCGACATAAAATTGACCATCATTATCTTTATTACTGGTTATATTTTAGCTAATGTGTCAGTTAATGTGAAGCCGGCTGGTCCAGCGGTTTGTTCACCGGACTGTCAACCAAAAACCAACGGACAGGTCGCGGGTTCTATCCCTGCCATCGACGGATCCCTGTCGCCCTGCAGGAGTTTTGGGCCTAGTGGACGTAATAATCTTCTATCTAGAAGGAACGTCTGTAAACTTATAAGTTAACAATGCTAGTTATGTTTGTTTTATTTATCCATTATTTGTCCAGACGAAACACTATGAGCGTGACGAGAGAAGACACATTTCCAAACTCCACCTAGTCGGTCAAATCGACGGGGAACCAGACAGGAGAGAGGTCACGGCCAGGTTCGACCTCGACCCCGGAGGCTACTTCCTGGTTCCTTACTACCACGCCGAGCAGCACCAGGGGGAGTTCCTGCTTCGTGTGCTCTCAGAGTCTGACCTGGGTCAAGTAAAAGCCGGATGGTCAGTTCACACATTTTCTACCTCTCCTTGTACATGTTCACCATGCTAAACTTTTACTTCAACAACAACTGTTTTCAAACCATGTGTTTTTATTTTTGTATAGATATTACTGAAATACCTGTGCACTGAGTATATTTGTGTGAATGTTGGAGGGTCATTGAGAATTTATTGAGCTCTAGATCACACAAAAAAGCACTAATACATTTACCTGATAAAAAGCCGCATCGGACGGCCCAAAGAGTTTAGACTGTGCCTAACTAGCTATATGTACCTACTGGTACTGGTATTATAACTATTATAAGGCTGCATAACTTTTATAAAGTATTGACAGCCTAAATATATATTGGCTCCACCCGTCTACATAAACATTCCAACGAATTCTATAGAGTATGCTATAACTATATACAACAGGGAATAATGTGTTATCTAAAACTTATTTCAAAAGCAACTGATTTGTGGAAAAAAATGACTCAGGGGAGTGGATGCACAATGAAGGTCTTATCGGATTTTCCCAAACCATTTCTGGCATAAATAAAGCGTGACAGGTCAACTATTTTTAATCCTTTCTGACACGAACAAATAGCAATACAAAAAAAAAATTCAATAGAACAGATTGAATATAAGCACACTCTGTTTTTTAGTCTTTTACCAATTTTGTAGATTTACTATTAAAATAAAATTAATTTATTAATAATAACCTGTTCCTTTTGGTTTACTTTGTAGCAAAATTTCCTAAACATCTGACGAAAGCGACACGGTGTCTTTCAACGACGGATACTATTCAATTGGCACCAGATGGACACAGTTGTCAGCGGCCTGTAGTGGTGGGGAAAACGCTTTCAACAAAATTGGAGGACTTTATTGACGGGGAAATAACAAAAATATGATTTGTTTAAAACATAATCTACAATAGTATACAATGCTCGGAGCAATGAGATGGAGAATTCGTGGATTGTAGAAAAGAAAAGTGTGAGCTGGAAAGATGACCTCAAGTGAAGTAAGGTGCATAAAATCAGTAGCTTTTTAAATTACACACCTAAAATGTAAGAAGAAAGGTGAATACAGATGTGCCAGAGGATTGTGACAAGGACAAGATGTAATGAGGTCGATCACTGCAAAAGGACAAGATGTAATGAGGTCGATCACTGCAAAAGGACAAGATGTAATGAGGTCGATCACTGCAAAAGGACAAGATGTAATGAGGTCGATCACTGCAAAAGGACAAGATGTAATGAGGTCGATCACTGCAAAAAGACAAGATGTAATGAGGTCGATCACTGCAAAAGGACAAGATGTAATGAGGTCGATCACTGCAAAAGGACAAGATGTAATGAGGTCGATCACTGCAAAAGGACAAGATGTAATGAGGTCGATCACTGCAAAAGGACAAGATGTAATGAGGTCGATCACTGCAAAAGGACAAGATGTGATGTATTCGATCACTGCACAAGTTGCAAAAAAAAAAATAAACAGTTTGAGTATTGTTGCTCTGAATGTTTAATGCAAGTACACGGCGGAATCACAGGATTCGACAGCTGGATATTTAGCAATTGGAGAACTTTCTCTTGTAGACATCACATTACATAGTCTGATATTTGGCTATTCAAATCATGCATGTTAAAATGTGGAAAAACACAGGCACACTGCCCCTGTTAACCATTAATATACAAATATAAAGCCACTATAAAACATTGATATGTAGGCATTTCAAATTAATGGATTTACAGCCATTATAAAACATTGTTACAAAGTCATTAGAAAGTCATAGATTTGCAAGTATTACAAAGAACACGGCATAGCTAGACAGCCATAAAAAACAACAACTCGCTTTTTTGTCATTAAAGAAGACACGTAAAAATCCAATCCACACTTTTTAACACAACATAATGACTAAACATTTTAACACAATGTCAAGCTCTAAAGAAATCATTTCCAGTGTGCACTCTGCTGTGTGAGTTTATGACCGACTCATCAAATATTCAATGCCAACCAAATAAATAGTTAGCTGGGATGTAAATAAACTGACCAACACATGTGGACTTAAAGTGACCTAACCTAATCAGGCAGCTATTGTCTTCATTACTCAAGGCGCTTAAAAAATGTCAGTGAATATTCTTCCCTTGTATTTCTGCTTTATTTTGACAAGTGCCACTTTTACAAAAATGTTATTTCTGAATCTGGATTTAGGCAAACAAGCACTAATTAGTATATCCATTATTATTATTATTTTCATTTTGATATATTTTGTCTAAGATTTTTTTCTATTTTGAGCTGATAGTAGTGATAGCTGATAGTTGATTGCCCCAGAACTGACCCAACAATAATACAAAATAACAATAAATGGATATTTCCGAACAATTTCAAAACGAGACCTTGAAGTCTGTATTATCTACATGAGTCTATCACTTGAGCTCTCATACATAAGACTTATTGACCTCTATTTGTGCATATTTTAATGTTTTGACTACATATTTTATTAAACACAGCACTTTGTGAATAACTATTGCAGCGTTTAATCACCTCTAGTTTTGACACAAGTCCGGTTGAACATTAGGATAGAAGTGATCTATTATAATCATGCTTTTTATTCTCAATGTACATAGAAGATTATGTCAGCTTTGCCAATAAGACGTTATTTTATCATAGGATTGAAAATAATATTATTTATGTATTAATAACATTCTATTGTATACACCATGATATTTTTTTTTACAATTAATTAATATTGACAATTATTTAGACAATTACGTAGTTAGCTTGTTGGCTGTATTTCTTATGCTAGCTTTTTTTTAAAAATAATATCACGATGAGTGTCATTTTATATCTCCATAATGCCGAAGTGCTTATATGATGAAAATTGTAATATTTTTTATAAATGTTCTATATTTTTATATTTCTGTCATAACTATTTTTCAAATATTTAATATTTCACAATATATATAAAAATCATATAGTCATGTATTTTTCTCTTTCATTCAATTATTCATTTTTCTTAAAGCTTTCTTTACAAGTAAATGTAATCCATACCACATATCACACTCTGATACATTATAAAATATGATATTTTACTGTCACATTATGTCATAATAACCAAAATGTCATGCGAAATGTGTTTCTACCCAAACAAGACTATTGGAAATAAAAAAAACAGAATAAAAACATTTTTTTTTGTTTCAATGATTTTTTAAGAGATTGTTTTTGTAAATGGGAGATTGAATCTTTGGAAGTTTTTACGGATAAACAAAAAAAAAATACAAACAAACATTCTTATATATATATGTATATAGGGTTTATAATATAGGGTTTATAATAAAAACTTTATTTTTAATGTTTATTCAATTATATTGGTAGTTATAAATAACTCCATTCTCTGAACAACTAGATTTTTTTATTTATTTCCTAATAAAGTCTTTATTTCACATTGACCAATGAAATTAATTCTTACAATACAGGACAACTGATAACAAAGTCCGTAGCACTGGCAAGTAGTGAGCAGTAAAATAACAAAGATTAGATAAATAATGAGAAATTATAAAAAATAATAATTTTCTTACAATTGAAAATATAATCGATCTGAAAATATAACAAATGAAAAAATAAATAAATGAAAATAAAATGAAAAAATATAACAAATGTGAAAATGTAAAAATGTATGAAATTTGAAAATGTGACAATTGAAAATATCAAAAATATGCAAATATAACAAATGTGACAATGTTACAAATGTGAAAATATAACAAATGAAAAAACAAAACAAATGTGAAAATATAAAAAATGTGAAAATCTCAAAAATGTGAAAATCTCAAAAATGTGAAAATATAACAAATGAAAAAATATAACAAATGAAAAAATATAACAAATGTAAAAATATAACAAATGTGAAAATGTAAGAAATTTGAAAAAGTGACAAATGTGAAAATATCAAAAATGTGACAAATGTGAAAATATAACAAACGTGAAAATATTACAAATGTAAAAATATAACAAATGTGAAAATGTAACAAATGTGAAAATATAACAAATATAAAAAGGTGACAAATGTGAAAATATAACAAATTTGAAAATATAACAAATGTGAAAATAAAAAAAAGTGAAAATATAACAAATGTCAAAATATATAAATGTGAAAATATAACAAATGTGAAAATATAACAAATGTGAAAAAAAAAAAATGAAAAAATAGAAAAATGTAAAAATATAACAAATGTAAAAATATAACAAATGTGCAAAGGTAACAAATGTAAAAATATAACAAATGTGAAAATGTAACTAATATGAAAATATAACAAATGTAAAAATATAACAAATGTGAAAATATAACAAATGTGAAAATATAACAAATGCGAAAATATAAGAAATGTGAAAATATAACAAATGCGAAAATATAAGAAATGTAAAAATGTGACAAATGTGAAAATATAACAAATATGAAAAAATAACAAATTTTAAATGTCAAAATATATAAATGTGATAATAAAACAAATGTGAAAATATAACAAATATGAAAATATAACAAATATGAAAATGTGACAAATGTGAAAATATAAAAAAATGTGAAAATATAACAAATGTCAAAATATATAAATGTGAAAATAAAACAAATGTGAAAATATTACAAATGTACAAATATAAAAAATGTGAAAATATAACAAATGTGAAAATATAACAAATGTGAAAATACAACAAATGTAAAAAAAATAACAAATGTAAAAATGTGACAAATGTGAAACTGTAACAAATGAAAACATATAACAAATGTGAAAATATAACAAATGAGAAAATAAAAAAAATGAAAACGTATAACAAATGAACTATTATAACAATGGTTGAAAAGATAAAACAAAACTTATGTAAGATCATGGTATGGTATATCACAATTAAACATAGATTCTAATTCCGTACAGTTTAATACAATTAGGCCTAAACATTATGTTTTCTTTAATATAACAATATTTACACATATTTCAAATATATAATTTAAATACCCCCTAAAACAATTGTTATAATTGTTGTGTTTTTATATACTTTCCAGCATGAGACTTATCCTACCTACAATCTACTAAGAAATAAATGTCCTACCACGACCTGACAAATGTGGTATTTTACTGACATATGTATGTCGTTTTAAGAACGGCCATATGTATGTATATACTACCACTACCTGATAGTAGGACTATAGAGAATCATGTGTAGAAAGTTTACCATAACGCTATTAATAATTAAACAAAGCAATACATTGTCAATCACAGTGAGAGTGGCAGGAGTTTTGATTTCTCCGTAGATAACTCTGAAGTCTAATTAATGTAAGACTGGGATACCCCTGGCCTTGGTGGAGAAGTCTGAAGTCTAATTAATGTAAGACTGGAATACCCCTGGCCTTGGTGGAGAAGTCTGAAGTCTAATTAATGTAAGACTGGAATACCCCTGGCCTTGGTGGAGAAGTCTGAAGTCTAATTAATGTAAGACTGGAATACCCCTGGCCTTGGCGGAGAAGTCTGAAGTCTAATTAATGTAAGAGTGGAATACCCCTGGCCTTGGTGGAGAAGTCTGAAGTCTAATTAATGTAAGACTGGAATACCCCTGGCCTTGGTGGAGAAGTCTGAAGTCTAATTAATGTAAGACTTGAATACCCCTGGCCTTGGTGGAGAAGTCTGATGTCTAATTAATGTAAGACTGGAATACCCCTGGCCTTGGCGGAGAAGTCTGAAGTCTAATTAATGTAAGAGTGGAATACCCCTGGCCTTGGTGGAGAAGTCTGAAGTCTAATTAATGTAAGACTTGAATACCCCTGGCCTTGGTGGAGAAGTCTGAAGTCTAATTAATGTAAGACTGGAATACCTCTGGCCTTGGTGGAGAAGTCAGAAGTCTAATTAATGTAAGACTTGAATACCCCTGGCCTTGGTGGAGAAGTCTGAAGTCTAATTAATGTAAGACTGGAATACCCCTGGCCTTGGTGGAGAAGTCTGAAGTCTAATTAATGTAAGACTGGAATACCCCTGGCCTTAGTGGAGAAGTCTGAAGTCTAATTAATGTAAGACTGGAATACCCCTGGCCTTGGTGGAGAAGTCTGAAGTCTAATTAATGTAAGACTGGAATACCCCTGGCCTTGGTGGAGAAGTCTGAAGTCTAATTAATGTAAGACTGGAATACCCCTGGCCTTGGTGGCTATGAAAGCCAGAAGGAAAACGGCCACCGAGTAGGCGCCCAGAATGATAAAATTTCTTGTCATGTGATTCAAGGCGTGGGGGTAGTAGATCTGAATAAAGGTGTCCCCTTTTCGCAAACAATGCTCATCTGAAAAAAAAAGAATATATTATTGTCTTTAGCAACAGGCAAATATGTTAAACTATATATAACAGTTGGATACAAAGCGTAAAGTACAAAGAAATATTGTGCGTCGCATTTAAAACAATAAAATATGTCTTCTAAAAACGTCTTGTACATAACATGTACAATTTGTATCTACTATCTATCTCAGTTCAAATAAAACGAAAACTGTGTACATAGCACTAATAATTAGTTCCTTGTAGGCCTATATCTATTTTAGCTAGAAGGGTGTATTGTGCAATTGCGATTAACATTTAAATTTTGTTTAGAAAAATAGTGTTATCAGAATAAACGAAAAAAAATATTTAAAACAAACTTTCTATTAATATGCAAATCTTCACATACCTGTGGTCTGCGGACCGCATTCAAAGACAAGTCCATGAAACTCGTTCCCTACGAGTATCTCTGTGGAGTATTTGTGGACGGCAATATAGTTTGCCCATTGAAGTATTTTAGGCATATTCTCTGTTGTCCTAAACAAATACATGAAATATAAAAGTGTTATAATATTGATTTAGAAAGAAATAAATGTAAAAAAAAAATCACATAATTTTGTCATCAGTGGTATTCATTAGATGGCCAGCACTTATCAGACATAACTACAACCACAAGACATAATTTTTTTGCTGGTAGATCTATGTCTATGTTGTTGTTTGTTTATGGTGTTATGTTTTTTGTTTTAGTATTTAAAGGTTAATTTAAGATTTCCACACACATAGAACTGAGATACTAGCAACCGAAATTCGGAATCTATTCAAACCTAAAGTTGATTCACTTCATATTCAATACGAAAAAAGCTTGACGTTTCAAAATGGATTCGAACCCTTGAGCATAGAAATGTAAATCCTACGCCCTCCTGACGTCGCGTTTTATTACACGTATGAAACATTAAGCTTTAATTACGAAAGAAGTAACAATCGATGGTTGTAGGCCTTCAATTATTAAATATCATCAGTTAACTAAATCCCATCAAATATCATCAGTTACCTAAATACCATCAAATAACATCAGTTAACTAAATCCCATCAAATATAATCAGTTAACTAAATCTCATCAAATATCATCAGTTAACTAAATCCCATCAAATACTATCAGTTAAATAAATCCCATCAAATAATAATATTATCAGTTAACTAAACCCCATCGAAATTCATCAGTTAACTAAATCCCATCAAAAATTATCAGTCAAATAAATCCCATCTAATAATATTATCATACCTGTATATTAAATCTTTAAAATGTTTACACATTATACATCACATTACATATTTCATCGTTTTCATATTGCCTCGTGTATCAAAACTTTAATCGTGTGACCTCTGAACCACAGTTCCTACAAACGAGAATTCGAACCGATATTACTCTCACAGGGCCCCTACAATATGAGACACTCTGTATTTCCTCAAGCTTGGGGGAGGATGGGGGGGGGACATTTTCTTAAAGGATTGGGCAAATGGTGGTCCAGTATTATCCACTCTTAAATCTCAGATAAACGTAAAGACTAAAACACTTTCCCTATCCCTTATTTGAGAACAATTGCGTATAAGTACTATTTCTTCTCGAGTGGCATTCGGGCATGGAATTGGTTGCCTGAAAAAAACAGGAAAACCAGTAACTTAACATCATGTAAACCATTTTTTAAAAAGGTGCAAAACTATACTCGACCACTTGTAAGCGTAGGACGCAATAATCTTCTTTATAGTAGGAGTTAGGAGCTTCTGTAATATATAAAATAAGATAAATATAGTCTTGTGGTAGGAACAAGAAAACATGTCTACTACTTCAGGAGTATCTGCACCACGGGTCATAAACAGGCCCTTACCGGACAGTGTCCAGTTCAAAATAATTGAAGGCTAGAAACCTGCAACCAGGAATCGAACACAAAATTATATTCTCGCAAACGTATTGAGTTACTGGACAACTACAGTGACACTAGTCAATGACGTAGCTTTACACCCTTGGGAGAGGGATAACTCTGTTTACTGACCTTAACAGCCCGGATGCAACCACACCGGAAGCGGAGAAGATGAGAGCCGTGGCGTTGCTGGCCACCTGCATGTTCCTGAACACTCCCATGGTGGTGACCGTCATCATTTCACCAAACTGGGCCAACATGACGTTGACCAGAACGAAACAGCCGAAGCTGACCAAGTCTGGGTTCAAACCTGCAACCCTGGTGAAAATGTCATTCTTGTTTAAACAAATGAATTTATTTGTGGATTTGGGGGCGGGTGAGAGTTGAGATGAACAATAAAACACACATTTTAATACATGTTTGTATATATATATAAAAGTATGTAAAAATGTATTCTGTTTTTTGGCATACATTAATATCCTTAAATCAAATACATCTTCTAAAAAAAGTTATAACACATCGTCTCAATTCATTTCAACTTTTCCTTCGAGATTCGTTTATTGGATATTGAATAAATACAGAGATGTGCAACAGGCTGCTCGCATGACACAACACGACCCACCAAGACTTTTAGTTCCCCACCCCAGCCCAAACACACAAAGTCTTAATGTCAGTTTTTGTATTCATTGTAATTAAAAATGTAAATAAATGTTCAGAATGTTTGAACGGTCTAGTTGTATCAATTTATTTTTTAAACGGTCCAATGACGAGATACTGTTGCACACACCTGGTTTATTTCATTGAATTTTTGTTCATGTGGAATTATTATTATTATTCAAACTAAAGGTCATTTAGTGATCTATTACACAGATCTACTTAATATAGTAAACATGTTTTTTATGTGTAGTTTCATCATTATTACAATGGGCATTATTCACAAGTCCTTAGCGATAGCATTTTGGTCACGTGATGTACAGACTACAAACAAATAATGGCGTCTTTCGCCTCTATTTTATCTGTATCAATGCTTATTAAAAACATTGAATTTAGAGACATTATATAACGGCACAGATGTCTTAAACACTGCACATGGGTGTGATTATAACATATCCACATGAAAATGGTTTTTAAAAGCCAAGCATTGTTTAATCATGGAGAGATTTAGGCCTATTGGGTGAGTGACTTTCGAAGCGACAGTCGACACTATCGACATCGAAGTATTAAGTATGCTATGCTATAGGCCTACAGTCTACAGAGTTAGCCTACCCTACAGAGTACGACTTGTAATGGTATAATTACCATATGTATGAATAGTGGAAGCAACATTGAAGAAAATGTCTGTCATGTGAACAGCATAGGCCTACTCGACAATTCAGGAAAAGTAGGTAGGCCTATCCTATTACTTTTACTTTTAATTGTCTTCCTCATTTTTATTAGGCCTACGTTCCATTAAAATTGTACAAGAAGAAAAAGTTGACAGTTTAGTTTAGTTAACGTAAATACTTTATTAAAGTGTAAAGTAAAGTAAATTGTAGCCTAGGCATTGATGAAATTAAACTGATTTAAGGCCGACCTATGAGGACTTATTTTATTTGATGAAATTATTTAGCCTAATCATCATATTTGAGTCATTTAGTAGGCCTATTGCCTATGGCGGCTATGGTATGTCCGGTATGATGATTTAGGCTAGACTTTCAGATTAGTTTTTTTTTTTGTAGTCACATTTCGTGACATATTGTAGACCTAGCTTTAATTTAATTGTCATTGATAGGAGAGTATATCCCCCATATACTAGTCTATAGCCCTATCCTATACCTATAGTCTATAGGCATGTGATAAGATATAGGCCTAATCAAACCTATTAATAATTAGTCAATATTCATTGGCATGCTGCAGCTGGTATATAGGCTATAGTTATAGATTAGGCCATCATTAGGCTATAGATATATCAGCACCACTGCTTTGAATAGTCTTATTATCTTAGAACAGTTTTTTAAACTACATAAAATTAAAACTATTAAAAATACAAATGTAAAGCTTGATGCCAGTAGCCTTACATACTATAGGCCTATTGTTGTTGTTGTTCGTCCGTCGTGTTCGACAATGACCATTTTTTTGTAGTCCGATGGATGACTAATGATTTGCGCATGTTTGTTTGTTTAAAGTGAAGAAGAGTTGCACGGCGTCGACCTCACTCTCTCGCCCGGGCCCACCAGTTGCCAGTGTCAAGAACAAGTCTAGATGACCGGCGATGGGCTCAGATGCAGTGGATGACCAAGATGTGCTACGTGCCTCACCTTGCTCTACGCGCTCCACAGTGCGTTGCTGTAGTATTTTAGGATTAGCCTATATTGTATGATGAAGCCAATACACATTTTGGTGTGACGGCTATATAGTCCTATATATTAATATGAAATAAAACTAAAACTAAATGACTTTTTTTATTCTGTAGATATAGGCCTAGACTATGTAATATATATTTTTTACTTAATTAATATTTTTTCATGTAAAAGAATATTCCTCCCTTCAACTTCAACATTTGATATATGTTTCAATTCAGATAAAAATGCTACAAGTAAATCCTATATACATATATTAATATTGTATTTATAAAAATATAGGACATAATAGGGCCTACCAGTATATAAATCCAACATTTATTTATATCAGGTTAAATCGTATTATAATTGTTACAAAGTGTCAGCTATACCTATTTGTTACTGCATTAGATATATTAGTTAAGCAATAATAGTATTAATATATAAGGATAATATAAGAAAATTTTATTATCTGCAAATTTAATGGATGTATTGTTTTCAATTGACATTATAATTATTGAATAGGGGCATGGGGCCATGCAGCTGCACGTTCGGCTGGTGTACCAAAGTTCCTGGGTTCGAATCCTGGTTAAGTCTAGAATTTTTCCCATGTTGGGGTGTCCATAAGTCTACCCAGCTCTAATGGGTACCCGACATTAGTTGGGTAAATTAAAGGCAGCTGTGCATAGTGCTGTCCAAACAATCCCCTAGTATGCCGTGGCCACAGAAACTGGTGAATGCTGCCTCACCTGACCTATGGACCAATTTGGGTCCGACAGGCACTTTACTTTAGGCCTATTGAATTTAGAAGAAAAATGTATATGACGTGTTACATTTTGTTTCCCAACAGGTTATTGAAGCAGAATGTTGATGCAGGGTGCACGAAGACAGCTTGTTGCAAGTACAATTTTGGAAGTTTAGCTGCAATATAATCCTAGAGGAAAAAGAATTGTATATGTTGAACCCTAAGACCATCCTCCTCTATACATAATATCAGTCTACATCTAAATAAAATTCTATCTTTATTTACATCACATATTTTGTTGTAATTTATGTTTCATTTAAAATTATTTATATATATAATTATATTTCAACTTTCAAAAAATTAAAAAAGAAACTAAAAATATTTTTCTTTTTTGTTTTTGAATTTAATACAATAAAAAATCTGAGTATAATGTCAGCACTTTTTCTTCCTTGAAAAATATATTATTGACCATCCTTTACTGGATATAATTGAAACACAGTCTTCTTTAACAGCACATGGTTAAATTTTCTGTAAGCAGTGTCATAAACTGATGCAAGAACTTTTTCTCATGTCTGGCAGCTAACATCATTTTGTATTTGATGATCCACATAGACATTTGTTTCAGTGATTGACACATTCAGTCTAAATAGATAAAAAAAAATTATAAACCAACATATTACATTTACAACATAAATGTTCCCTTTCCAAATTGTACTACAATACATAGTTTTCAAGATAATACTTAAAAAAAATAAAATATTTATAAAACATATAATCATACCCAAACTTTTAACATATGTATGTTAATTTGTCTTATACTTATAGTAATGCAATGGAACTAAATATAATTTAGTTAGCTATTTCATTTTATTAGTGTAATTAATTATTTTATGTCCAATAAACATATGCACAATCAACAAAATTTAACACTAAAAGAAAAAGAAATGGCCCAAATTCATAATATGTCTATTTAATTATGCTTATCGGTCAATGGTAGGCCTATGTGATGAAAATGACTATGAAATGATCCACTTTTTAGCTGACCACTACATAAAATATAAATTAAAAATAATAAGAAGCCTTCTACTTCACTATGTGGAAGAAGATAAATAGTACTGGAAAAAGGGGGGGGGGGGAACACAGTAATTGCAAAAATACTGCTCAGTTCTTAATTTACTTATTAATTAAGTGGCCACATTGTTCTTTTGTTACCGTACCATTTTAACTTTAACAACAAGAGTAATAGATGCAAAATGGATTAATTCTGTACATAGGCCTATATAACTCTGAATATTTATATCCGATTGATATAGGTTATTAAACATATATGGGAGTTAATTATTATAATATGAATTAGGCCTATAGGCACTATAGGTCCATGAACGCAGCACCGGGATGTGTCTAATGTTCATCCAAGGCAGAGCACTAGCCCCAGCTCTAGTCTAGGATAAGCCTAATAATACTACAGACTATAGTCATAGTAACACAGGTCATATCATATTGTATAGCCTAATCAATATGGAATTTATACATAGGACATAGGCCTACATATGACATATATATATATGATAGGCCCATAGTTAGCCTATAACTCGATCTATATATTATATAGGCCTAGTATATAGTGTAGGCTTAAATGTAGTAGACCTAATGACTAATGATTGCCTTTGCCGGCCTTAGCCTACCTAGCCGTTCAGCCTAAAGACTAAGCAGAAGCTCGTGCCTAAGCCTAATTTCAATAATTTTATATAGCCTAGCCTATTATAGGCCTACATATATTATATAGCCTTGTAGGCCTAATATATAAATAGTTTAATTGGCTTTTCATTATCCTAGCAGATAGCAAATATCGCATTGGATTGCATTTTATAATAAAAATAGCCTATTCATTATCATTATTAGATAGCTAGGCCTACGGGTTATTAAAGTATAAAGTTAATTGGCAATTAATGAGTTGACAACACAGTTGTAGGGTATTATCTAATCACACATACAAATTGAAATATGCATAACTGCATAAGAGAATGATTTTTAAATTTTATGAGATCATTTTATCATTGACTTAAGCTAAGAAGATCTAGGCCAATGGCAAGTACACTTACCGTCGCTTAGGCCTAGCAGTGAAAGGTTTAAACTTGACAAGGAAATCTCCGTCTTCGTTTAAGAAGTGTTTGGAACATAATATACTCTGTTATTATGTCTTCTTTTGGCATGCCATGCATTTAAGACGTTTGTATCTATCAGCGGATATCGATGAAAACATAGTTTATTTTTCTTTAGTGAAGATTTAACGTCGGAATCCTATCACACTAAGACAACTTCTTATAATTTCTTCTTTATCATTATGTAAACAAACACTTCCTGATCAGTACATCACGTGACCCGGAAATACTTGTGAATAATGCCCATTATTTAAAATTCATCTTAAAGAGAGATGATATTTGTATATTTACTTTATTCGGTGATCTGTCTCAACCTATGTACATAACTTACTTCATGTCTGTCGTTTACTTTGTAATTTACTTTGTAATTTACTATATAAACTAATATGTTGTTTACTGTTAAGTTTACTTTGTAATTTACTGTATAAACTAAAATGTTTTTTTTTCGTTAAGTTTTCTGTTAATTTTACTATGTAATTTTACTGTATAAACGTATATGCTGTTTACTATTCAATTTACTGTAATTTACCATATATACTAATATGCTATTTACTGTTAAGTTTTCTGTTAAGTTTACTATGTAATTTACTGTATGAACTAATATGTTGTTTATTGTTCAATTTACTTTGTAATTTACTGTATAAATTAGGCCTACTATGTTATTGATTTTGTAATTTACTGTTGTTTTTTTTTACTCAATTGATGACTCTCACGTCAACTACTTACCAGTAGAGTATACAAGAGAAGAAAACACTTGAAATGATGTTGAAAGGGAGACAATGAACGTAGTATACACCCAAGAACGTGGCAAGGGAGTAGAGGCCATCTTGGTACTCACGATAAAACAAGTCCCTGACGGACGGGTCTGGAATTGAGAAATACAGAAATTGTAGCCGTTAAGTACAGAGACAAAAATTACTGTTTGAAAACCTGGGCTACCGTGTCCGTATGAAAAACGTATAGATCTAGATTAATGGAATTTCTAAACTGATCAAAACTTAAATCAGTAAGACTATAGTTGATGGACTGTGTGAGGATTTTTTTTAAAGATTGAGAGAGTTGTCAAAATAGTGAGTGATGAAGCGAATGAGTGAGTGAGTGAGTGAGAGAGGGTGTTGGTTAAAGTGAGTGAATGGGAGTGAGATGTTTAGATGAATGATTTTGTGGGCAAGTGAGTGAGTAAGTAAGAAAGTGTGGGGGGGGGGGGAGAGTGAGAAAGAAGGAGAGAGAGAGATAGTAAAAGTAAAGTACCTGTCTGACCGAATTGATCCATAGGTCCGATGAAGCAGCGTTCACCAGTTTCTGTGGCCACGGCATACTATGTGATTGTGTGGCCAGCACTATGCAAAGCCGCCTTTACTTTACCCCAACTAAGGTCAGGTACCCATCAGAGCTGGGTAGACTCAGGGACACCCTCCAGACCCGGGTAGAAATCCTAACCTGAACCAGGATTCGAACCCGGGACCTTCGGCTCGCCAGTCGAACGCGCTGCCGCTCGGCTACCATAGAGAGAGATAGTGAGATAATCAAATAGAGAGAACGTCTAATAGTTCCTTGTGGTCAAAATTGTTCCAAATTATTAATACGTAATTTATTCATAATGATGTATATAAATGTATGAATACATTATGATTTAAAGTAACAATACAAAATATTAATAAGACGTACAATAATTGTATTGGAGACGTGAATGATGAATAAACCAATCTTTAAATCACTATGTAATAAAAACCCAAATTATTTCCCATGTTGTTTTTTTTACTTTTGTCGTCACAAATTTTTTCAAGACAGAAAATAAAACAAGCGGTTCTAATAACTGTATACAAACAGGTAGGTTTTATACTTACACAGGGCCACCAGGTAGGTTTTATACTTACACAGAGCAACCAGGTAGGTTTTATACATACACAGGGCCACCAGGTAGGTTTAATACTTACACAGAGCAACCAGATAGGTTTTATACTTACACAGAGCAACCAGGTAGGTTGTATACTTACACAGAGCAACCAGGTAGGTTTATACTTACACAGGGCAACCAGGTAGGTTTTATACTTACACAGAGCAACCAGGTAGATTTTATACTTACACAGAGCAACCAGGTAGGTTGTATACTTACACAGGGCAACCAGGTAGGTTTATACTTACACAGAGCAACCAGGTAGGTTTTTACTTTATACTTACACAGAGCTATGCAATGGACAATGCCCGTGTAGGCAGGGACCTGTGAGCCCTGATAGATAACTCCAAGACGGTCCTGAATGCTTCCTTGGTTCAACCCTAGACGACCCAGGAAGATGAGAATGAAGGGAATGAAGAAAGGTAAGAAGGTCAACCGTCCTAACAGTCCACTTCGGTTTCTCCACAAGTGAACGTTCATACGACTGTCAAGATGTACATCAAAATATAATACAATGGTTTCTAATTTTTGATTTTTCTTTTAATGTTAACAAATCAGATAAGTTAGTGGAACCGATATAAGAATAAAGTTAAAGTGAATGTTCGATAAAAAAAACCCTTTTAAATTCATACTTCTAAAATGGGACAACAAGGGAGTGCACAATGTTTCCTCATTGTGACAATATAAGGAATTTAATACATCAAGATGTGCCATTTTTTCTGAAATTATTTACATAATGATACAACTAATTTCCCCTTTTCCCAAAAGCCGTTACAAGCTTTGATGAGAGTCACATTCACATTGAAAGTTTTGGCGGACCTGACTGTGACCAGCAAGCCGCTATTGCACACCCCTCAAGCAGACACTGTCTAAAAATAACTTTGTTAAGTCAGGGCTCTAGGTAAACTGCTAAAATTCAACTTAAAGGAGTTTTTTCCGTTAAAAAAAAACGGTTGGGATAAAAAAAAACTTTTTATTTTGCTTAGTTTTAAAGTTAATAATACAAAGGATGTCTATGTCTGGTCGCCTTTAATTTCGCCATTATTTAACACACTCGGCGACCTGTTCCAGATTCAAAAAATAAAAGTCACTTTGTATCAGGAATGGAAACAGGCAATCTAAGGTGGCAAGTGGCAAGTGGCAAATCAAGGTTCTATCAATTGACCGCTGGGGGATATCATGTATATATATATATATATATATATATATATATTGTTACGAGTAGATTTATTTCCATATTATATTGGTTCTGTTATTATTAACTAAAGTTAAAATGAAATAATCTTAAACCCGAAATGTTTCCGTGTTAGGAATAAAACATGCATATGTCTAGACACTACGTCATAGCATGAAAATGCGTCATATGTCAGCACGAGGGATTGAGTCCGTTAGTTTTAGTTCTAGTTTGGGCGCTAATGTGTGAGGACTGTTTTGACCACTTTCTTAAAGATAGGATTACAGCTTGGTTCGTTATAGAGGAATCTCAACTGATTAAGTTTCATTATATAATACTGGTACATGTATTCTGTGGTATTGTTATATTTTATCATCTCAACTTGTTAGAATAAAATTGTGTTCAATTTCAAACATGATTGTGGATTTCCTATATATTAAGGTACAGTTTATCTAAATCATTTCATACACAAAGATTCATAGCAAACGAGTAAAATAAACATCAAATCTAATTGAATAACATCAATACAAGTTCTTATACAACCTTGTGAGATCCAAGATGGATATGAATCAAAAGAATATATATATATATATAATAATACATTACTAAAAATATCATCTAACGTCAGTAGCTGATTTCGCACGTGACAAAAGATTGGGGGCTCAAGTCCTGGATCTAAAGTTTGTATGTATAAGAAATTGAGAATATACAACTGTTCTAGTGAAAACGATTTACAACAAATATTTATTCAAATTCTGTCTACGTGGGAGGCACTGTCTGTGTTCGGACATACTGTTTTCAGCTTTGTATACAATCATCCTTAAAAATTTATCTTCTACAAATATTAAGTGGTGTAAAAATATTTCAAAGGACTTTATGAAAGGTAAAGTTGAAATTTTTTATCTTCTATTTACGTCATTAATATAAAACATGGCGGAAGCTAATCTTACGTTGGAGCAATTGAATATTTTTGCTATCACGTCAGAACAGTTAAATAGCATGTCACTAACCCAGTTAAAAGAGATGGCAAACTCTCTGGGAATAGACATTACTGAAGTTACACCAGTAAGGAGTAAATTGATTCAAGATATTAAGGAATGTTTGAAAAGACATGGTAGAATGCTTGAAGAAAATATTATGAATAATGAAGAATCAGTGGTTCTCAATGTATCAGAAACCCTGAAAACAGACATAAATAACCATGAATTTAAAATGAATGGAAATGAACTAAGTGCGGACATGAAATTTCAGTTAGAAATGAAGAAGTTAGAAATTCAATTACAATTACAATTACAATTGGAGGGTAAAAGAATAGAAGCAGAGAAAGAGAAAGAGATAAGACTGGGGGAATTGGAAAAAGAAAGAATCGCTAGTAATGAAAGGATTGAATTGGCAAAGTCTCGTTCGTCGACTCATACGATGCAGGAAACAAATAATGTGGAACTATATAAGTTTAAAAAGCATGTACCAAGCATGGAGAACATAGAGATTGATGAGTTCTTTATGGTCTTCGAGAGAAACTCGATCGATTATAAATTTCCTGAAGATAAGAAAGCAGTACTTTTACGTTCAGCTCTAACAAAAGGCAAGGCTCTAGATGTTGTATTGAATTTGACTCCAGAGGAATGCAATGATTATGAACTAATAAAGAGCAGAGTACTATTGAGTTATGTTCTAACTCCAGAAAAGTATCGAAAGTTATATCGTGAGTACAAGAAGGAACCAGAAATTTCACATGTTGACTTCCTGAGATTAGAGAAAAAGTATTTTGATCGATGGTTACGTTCTAAGAATGTGAATAAAGATTATGAGAAACTATATAATCTCATACTGATGGAGGATTTTACTGAGAAGATTCGCACTGATATAAAAGTTCATTTGGCTGATCGTGGTATTGAAATAGCAGAACAAGCAGCAGTTAAAGCCGATGAATACGTCATTATTCACCCGCATAGCCATTATGTTCAAAATGACAGAACAAGTTTGAGGACTCAAAACAGTAATACAGAGAGGAAGTTAAGATCGACAGAGGATAAAAGTAAACAAAAAGCCGATAAACAAGAGAATTCAAGTTTTGTACAAAAGAGAATTACCTGTACATTCTGTAAGAAAGATGGACATATAAAAGAGAATTGTTGGAGTCTACATAAAGAGAAAAGACCCATTAAAAACAAGAACAACGTGGTTTTATCACACATCGCCGTACAAACTGAAACTCACATAAATAAAACTGCCCACAAAAGAATTAAAGCTGAAAGAAAGACATCTGATGTTAGTCATGAGGAGATGGCGAAACACGCATGTCCAAGTTGCTCAAAGTCGGAAAAAGTCTTTGAAATGAAGACCGAGGCTATTGAACATTCTAGTTTCAACTCCAAAGGGAGTGTGACAGATGAACAATCAGTAAATAAAACGTTTACTTATGGAGGCAGTAGTGTAGCAAGAAACTCAGTAGGCAGAGAACTACCCGAGTGCATGCTATCGGATGTTAGCGAGGGCTATGTGTCACCTATAGATAATCAAGCTAGAGAACGGAAGATTAAAATTCTACGTGACTCCGGTGCTGATATATCTCTACTGTTGAAGAATACTGTACCAACGTCGAAATTGACTCATACAGGCCAGTATGCCTTAATCAGTACTATGGCTGGAACACTCACGGCACCGTTACATCGTATACAGTTGAAGAGTAATTACTTCACTGGATCTGTTACTGTTGGGATAGTGAAGAAATTTCCCTACAGAGGCATTTCATTACTTTTAGGAAGTGACATTGCCAAGAATCAGGTACATCCTGTACTTAAAGAAACCAAAGACTCTGTTCAGTGTAAGAATACTGAAAATTCAGTATGTGTTATCACCAGAGCTATGGAGAAACAACAGATGACTGATGAATCGACAAAGAAACCAGAACCAACGCCAGAGATTGACTTGCAAGCAACCTTCATGGCGGATGTTCTAGGTGGTCACTCAAGTCATACTGATCAAAATAATTTGTCGCCTAGACAACTACTCATTCTTGCTCAAGGCAAAGATCCAGAGATCGGGAAGCTAAAAGAGGAAGCAAAGAATGAAGGAGAATTAGAAACAATGGCCGCAGGTTATTACCTGAGGGATGAGTTGTTGATGAGGAAATGGAGAGGGAAAGAAAACGACGATGAAACATGCAGCGAAGTACATCAAATCGTGGTACCCAATGTATACCGCAAGGACATACTACATATGGCCCATGATTCACCGTATGCTGGTCACCTAGGGATACAGAAAACCTTCGACAGGATTCTTCCATATTTCTTCAGGCCTGGCCTACGTCGTGACGTCACATCGTTTTGCAGATCATGTCCTGTCTGCCAGATGGTCGACAAGCCGAATCAGACCATTCCGGTAGCTCCTCTACGACCCATACCAGCATTCTCAGAACCCTTCAGTCACATCATTATAGACTGCGTCGGTCCGTTGCCTAAAACTAAGGCTGGCCACCAGTATCTGTTCACTATAATGTGTTCGGCAACGAGATTTCCAGAGGCTATTCCTCTACGTAGCATCAATGCCGACAAAATATCTGATGCACTTATCGGATTCTTCACCCGATATGGTCTTCCGAAAACCGTGCAGTCAGATCAAGGTTCAAATTTCACATCGAAATTATTTCGCCAAGTCTTAGAACGGCTGGGTATTCGTCATGCAGTATCGAGTGCATATCATCCACAGAGTCAAGGCGCACTGGAACGATACCACCAAACATTGAAGAATATGCTCCGTACTTTCTGTTTCGAGCATAACGACGACTGGGATCGTGGTATTCCCTTCGCACTCTTCGCAACCAGAGAGGCTGTACAAGAATCTCTTGGTTTCAGTCCCTTTGAACTGGTATTCGGACACACAGTTCGTGGACCACTAAAGCTGTTACAAGAGACATGGTTGTCATCCACTGAAGACACTGGTCTACTGACATACGTGGAAAATTTTAAAAATAGACTGTATAATGCATTAAAAGTTGTCAGATCTAATCTTTTGCAGGCACAAGACAAGATGAAGGTCTATTATGACGTCAACGCAAGAACCCGTATCTTCCAACCTGGTGATAAAGTTCTCATGCTGACGCCACTGTCTGGTCAACCCCTGAGTGCCAAGTTTACAGGACCCTACGAGGTTATGGCTAAGCTTAGTGAGGTTAACTATCTTGTAAAGACCCCTGATAGACGGAAATCGCAACGAGTGTGCCATATCAATATGTTGAAACCATACATTACCAGAGAAGAACAAAAAGTTGTTGCCTCGGTAAACACTGTTATTAAAGTCGGGAATAATTCACCCGAAATTGAGCGTGAAGTGGCAGAAAGCAAATTAAAAATCACAAAAGTTTTAAAAACCCTTAATGGAAAATTGGCACATTTACCCGCTTGCGAACAATCCGCTATCAAAGGTCAAATTAATGAACATATTAATATTAATCTATTCGCAGATGTACACAATAGAACAAGACTGATTGAACCAGAGGAAACCAGTTTCTCATGAATGTTTTCTTTTATGTCATTCATTGTATTGATTAAAATATATATTATTGTAAATATGATAATAAATAAACTATGTTTTGAAATATTACAATATAAAACATTACAGAACAAAACTTCAAATTCTACTAGAAACAATCATACGTTGTAAGGTAAAAGGTAACTATTGCATACATCAATTGCACACACACCGGTATTTAACTTGAATACATCCACACTTGTGTTTGTTCAATTGATTATTGATGTGTTTTGCAAATTGTTTGTTTCTATGTCGTCATGTTATAATTTGGATGTCTTATTTTATGCTATGTAAAAGCTAAATCAGCTGAGATTATAACATTTTTTTTAAATATTCTTGATGTCATAATTGAGACATCATAATAATAATATAATAACTGAAAATCATTAGTTAATGATACAGTGATCGGTTATAAATAAATTAAACTTTCTAAAGAATTATCTATCAATTATTAATCGGTTCCACTTATTTGGGTAATTCATATCAATTCTATGGGAATTGGTTATTGGTGGTAATAGTTTTATGGTCAACGTTGTACACACAATAATCATAATTGTAAATATTAATTGATAAATAAATGTTTAATTAATAATCATTGATAGAATAATGTGATAAAGGATTCCGTAATAGCGACTTTGTTATTAAGGTAATATGTAATATATGGTTCATTTTAATCTTAAAAAGATTGTCCAATAGTCAATTAAATCTTACGAATAGTTTGGGAATTCGGTTCATTTTATGGGTACTCTACAAAGAATTCCATACTTAACGCTGTCTGTAATTCCTTTGTGTCTTAAGGGGGGGCGAGTGTTACGAGTAGATTTATTTCCATATTATATTGGTTCTGTTATTATTAACTAAAGTTAAAATGAAATAATCTTAAACCCGAAATGTTTCCGTGTTAGGAATAAAACATGCATATGTCTAGACACTACGTCATAGCATGAAAATGCGTCATATGTCAGCACGAGGGTTTGAGTCCGTTAGTTTTAGTTCTAGTTTGGGCGCTAATGTGTGAGGACTGTTTTGACCACTTTCTTAAAGATAGGATTACAGCTTGGTTCGTTATAGAGGAATCTTAACTGATTAAGTTTCATTATATAATACTGGTACATGTATTCTGTGGTATTGTTATATTTTATCATCTCAACTTGTTAGAATAAAATTGTGTTCAATTTCAAACAGGATTGTGGATTTCCTATATATTAAGGTACAGTTTATCTAAATCATTTCATACACAAAGATTCATAGCAAACGAGTAAAATAAACATCAAATCTAATTGAATAACATCAATACAAGTTCTTATACAACCTTGTGAGATCCAAGATGGATATGAATCAAAAGAATATATATATATATATAATAATACATTACTAAAAATATCATCTAACGTCAGTAGCTGATTTCGCACGTGACAATATATATATATATATATATATATATATATATATATATATATATATATATATATATATATATATATATATATATATGGGACTAACAATAGATTATATGGTAATAAAAATAGAATATAACATATATATTACAACAACTCACTTTAGAAGACAGTTAAAGATTCTTGGGAATGATGGCGAGTCCATGGATCTCTCTGGCGCTAACTCTGAAGCCTCCGTGTCCAGCAGACTCAAGCCCGACGTGATCCTTTTGAGGATGTCCGTGTTGATCTCGGAGTTGATGAATGCGGCACGCAGTCTCTTGGCACGCTTTAGTGTCTTGGCTTCCTGCTTGGGCGTCCTTCTGTCAACGCTTGTCAAGTCAACTTGATCACACAAGTGTTAGTGAAGCAGAAAAGGAATCCAACAATAGAGAGAGAGGATGTGTTTTGTTTTAATGGGATAATCCCATTTTATAACTTTTTAATTTATGGGAAAGATAATGTATACATGAAGGGCTGGATTTAGACTTGATGGGGCCCTAAGCTATTAGAGCTATGGGGCCCTTTATAAGCTTATATGTGAGTGTCAAATATGATTTTCGGATACCTAGAGGGTTAAACTGAAATACAATTAATTAAGAAGTAGGCTACAGACCAATAGATAGTGACATAATAAATCAAAGTATATAATAAGATGGAACGCTTGCTTTGATATTTCGAGACGTGATATTTGATTAATTGAAACACTTAGTGCTCTAGACTTCCGATTTAGAAATTCGCTATGATTTGCTCAATGGAAAATTCATATTTAAATCGAAAGTTGTATACAGCGGAAACCTTTAATGCAATCGTAGGAACGTAGAAGTCAGTCATGACAGCCTTATTGGTTGCGTACGGAAAAAAAAGAACACATAAGCTCTAAAAATAGAGCAAGCGGCCCATCGTATTATAGTATTTTAATAAATCTTTAACTAAGAATTATTTGTATTCATAACAACCTTAAAAATGCAAACTCTGGTAAAAAGAAACAAAGTTCTTTTAAAGCGCACAATTTACAATGGCTTATCATCTAATCTCTTGACACATGTTATAAGGATTCAGGAATTATACTATTTTCTTTCTTCAGAGAAAAGTCACTGATGACATTATCAAATGATAAACTTCGTACTTTCTATGAACATGAGACTGTGGGAACATAATTTATCTTGAGTCATTGTTGTTGTTGACGCCTGATCCTTTATTCCCAATTTTTTTTTTATATGGCTTGCTAGAAAAGGATCAAATTTTGCTATAAGTTCCAGTAATCCAAGGAAATTTCCATTGTGAGGAGATCCAAATGTTACCTTATCTCCTCTTAAAGGTAAACCACGCTCTGCCATAGTAAGCTTAATTATGGCTGCCACAACTCGTTCAAGAACATTTTTCCAGACCTGCCGTCTATTATTTATATATATATAATTTATTATATGTATTATATTAATGCTGCAGTATATTTAAGTATATATGACAATTGTTCAATCGAACAAATTTGCTTGGGGGCCCCTAACAAAGTGGGGGCCCTAAGCTATAGCTTGTTTAGCTTATAGGTAAATCCGGCCCTGTATACATGTAACTTTTCAAGTTGTAAGAACTAGCATTAAAGTACAAGGATAACTAATTGGATCTCTGTCAAAACTAAAATAAAGATCTTTAACACTAACGTTAAATTGGTCCTTCTTTATGGGTTCGAAACATGGCGAACGACAGAGACAACAAAATAGACTCCAGACCTTTGTTAACAGATGCCTAAGAAATATACTGAAAATAAAATGGTTCGACAAGGTAAAAAACTCGAAGCTGTGGGAGAGGGGAGAGGTGTGGATAAAGAACAGTAGAACAACAAATCATGGAAAGAAAGTGGAGATGGATTGGACACACCCTCAGGAAAGATAACAACAACAGAGCTAGACAGGCCTTGGAGTGGAACCCCCAGGGCTAACGACATAGAGGATGACCCAAGCGAAAATTGAGACAAAATTTATTGGATGAAACTGGAAGAACTGGAAAAGAGCTGGGAAGAACTGAAGCGACTGGCAAGAGAACGTATACATTTTTCAGGTTTTAACCTGGTCTTCCGAACCACCATTTCGGATCCATATAGGCCACATAGTACGACTATCTATGCCTAATACCGATAGAAAAGTGTAAGAAGAACGCCTGATTGCTTATTATCTCGGGCTCAAAATTCTAGAAAAAGTCAGCGAGCAATCGAAAAAGTACTAGATCTAGTAAATTTTCCTAAATAATGCTTGGCTACCATTCACCAAAAATAAAAAAAGATAGAGACGATTTTCAGGAATGACACAGTTACACAAATTCAAGTGATATTATTGAAGGTATTATCATAGACTATAATAAATAATACACATGGACCTCTTGCTTTAGTATTTCTGCTATATTATTATGATGACTCGAAACACTGATTTTCTGAATTCCCGATTCTAAATAAAGTAGTTGCTATAAAGTAGTTGCTATACTATTCCGTTTTATTTAATAGCTATGATTTTTTCTGCAGTAAAATTAAAATATAAAGTTGTATACAGCGGAAAAATTTATAGATCAGTGTTGTATGCGCACGGAAAAAGAATATAAGCTCTAACAATAGAGCAGGCGGTCCATCTTTTTATAGTCAATGATAATAGGAATAATAGACCTACAAGTATTCATTTAAAGTCGAAAAAATGCGATTAAATAAAACGAAAATTGTATAGCAACTATTTTATTTAGAATCGGGAATTACAAAACAAGAAGATAAAAGTATAAAAAACTAAAGCAAGCGGTCCATGGGTATTATAGTCTATGGAATTATGTTTAGACAAAGGAACCTACAAAAGAAAATCACTGAAATAGACAACAGACTGCAGGGATGTCTATTCTATAGCACTCAGTGACAGACAAACAAATTAATTGATCTATGCCTTATTTATTAGTTATTTCGTGTTTTTATTAGTGTGTGTTGGTAATGGTGTGTTAAATGGGGGGTGGGGGTGGGGGGGGAGAGAGCATAATATATGTTTGAGATTGAAAACTGCATTAAATAAAAATGTGACTCTAACATAATAAGCACATACGGGTAATTTTGTTACTTCTTAACGCGACTAGATAGTTCACAACACTACTCACTATAAATATCACATGGGTTCTGGTTGACCGGGCATGGGTAGCCGATGCTCGTAAAGTAGGGCACCATCTGGTCTGGCCGTCCTAAGAAAGCCAACTGCCCCGTAGTCAATATGGCTATCTTGTCCAGTAGCCTGAAGATGTCAGAACGAGGCTGGTGGATGGACATGATGATCAGCTTGCCCCTGTGGGCCAGTTTCGCCAGACTATTGACCAGGTGATGGGCCGTGAAGGCATCCAGACCGGAAGTTGGTTCGTCCAGCAATAACATCTCTACACAATATTTCAAATGTATGTTCAGATGTTATGGATACAACAATTTTATTTAGATTTTAATGATTACGGGAAATGAGACTTAAAATTACGTTACACAGTTGCATGTGAAATAATAAATTTATTAATTATATTGATGCTTGAAGAAATGGGCCGTATTGCTGCTGAGAGTTAACACCCTTGCCCCTTTTACAAGTCAATCTTTTATGACTGACTTGTAATTTACAAGTCAGTCATAAAAGATTGACTTGTAAAAGGGGCAAGGGTGTTAACTCTCAGCAGCAATATCTCCCATTCACTGGGGTAAAGGGGATTCACTGATCTATACAATGAATGTTTAGAACTTTCTTAATAAATATGTGTGTGCAAAGTAAGGCTAGAGGAAGCTATAATTTGTTTACATTACATTTCATTTCCGAGTCAGAGGCATAAACCAACTATAATTAGAACAAAAAAACGAAAGTCTTAAGTCATTTAAAATTTATTTACAGGTTTATGAAATATAATTTTATAGATAAGTGAAAGCATATTATTTGCTTTTTGCACCAGGAATAATGTTTCCGGTCCTAAACCATTATTTTTATAAATCAGTGGTGTAATAAATCGAGAAATGTAAAGACACAGTGTATAATTGTACTCAGACTTTATTATGTAATGAAGACTAGTACATTCAAAATGGTAGAACAAGGACGTCGCTAACATACTAGGGGATTATGGGTAAACAACAAAAGGGGCAGCACTCTCACAGTTCACACAATGGAAAACAACACAACAAATAGACATAATGGTTACAACATTCCTCCTCCTTTAATTTCTAGGTGGCCCAAAATCCAAATCGTTCTGGAACACGCCTAGTACGACTAGATGTTCTAGGTACTGGGGATACAGGTGACATCTGATTTTCCAGTGATGGTATTGGTATGTCCGAAACCCGAGACACCAGGGCTGCATGAGAGGCCGACTGATTTACTGGCAGAGCTTCCGTTGCTGGAATGTTCACTATTTCCTCCGGTACTGCTGTCTGAAACTCAGGCTCTACATTGCCTCTTGAATATGAACTGGTTGTGGATTTATTATGAACCTCTTCTGTAAGATCAAGTAGATCCGGAATGTCCGCATACCTATTACGAATATGGTCTACATGTCTCTTAACCGTTCTTCCGTCTGTCAGTTTGATGACATAAGAGAGCGGACCGGTCACTGACTCTACGGTCCCCGGCAACCACTCGACTCTAGAACCACCACTATGAGTATAAACTTTATCACCTAGTGCGAAAGTGCGTGTTTTACAACCTTTATCGTGCGGCTGGGCCTGAAGCGCTTGTTTTGTCTCTACGCGACTTCTCAAGTCAGCCTGGAGCATTGAAATGGGTGTACGCAGGCACCGGTTCATCAGCAACTGTGATGGAGTCTCTTGGGTTGTGCTTTGGGGCGTGGTTCTGTATTTGAACAAGAATATGTTTAGCCGCATTTCCCACGGAATAATATTTCCCATTTTCCTGATGCTAGACTTGAAGATTTGAACTGCCCTTTCTGCAAGTCCATTGGTGGATGGATGTCGTGGAGCAGAGCGGATGTGTTTAATTCCATGCCATGTGCAGAATCTTTGGAAATCATCACTAGTGAATGCCGTACCATTGTCCGATACTAGAGTGACAGGAATACCATGAGTTGCAAATATTCCACTGAGTGCAATGATAGTTGCCTGGGTTGATGTATTAGGAACATTTATCACTTCTAGCCATTTCGAATGGGCATCAATTACAATCAGAAAAAGTTTACCCATGAAAGGACCGCCATGATCAATATGAACCCTAGACCAGGGAGAACTTGGCCATTCCCAAGGGTGAAGCTCTGCCACCGCTGGTACATTTGGATTTTTTTCACATGACGAACACTCTCTCACTGCTGACTCAATATCATGGTCCATTCCTGGCCACCAGACGTAACTTCTGCCTGTAGCCTTCATCCTTGATATACCTATGTGAGTATCATGAAGTAGACACAAAACTGCCTCGCGACATTTGCTAGGAACAATAATCCTGTTTCCCCATAGGAGACAGCCATCCATGATTGATAGTTCCTCCTTCCTAATGTAAAATGCATTATAACACTTATCAACTTTGCCTGGCCAACCCCACAGGACCCATTGAAACACTTTTGACAGAACACGGTCCCGTTGCGTCTCGGTCCGAATCCCCTGAGAACTCACTAACGGAGCAGCTGAGTCGACCATGTTGACAACCAAAACCATCTCTTGAATTTCCACACTAGAATTTCCAATCGGTAATGTCGGCCGCATTCTGATTTCCGTGAACATTTGAACGGCTTGCAGTAAACACGACACGAATGTAAACATGAATTAATATTTCCCCTTCAATCACAAGGATAGAGCACAAAGTTTGATGACGAAAAACCAATCATACCTTATGAATTTCCACACTAAAACTTTGCGACTTTTTTTTTTCGGGCCAAAGCCGAAAAGTTTATTTACTTCTGTCTCTTCCGGTAGAGGCAGCCGTGTTTTACATAAAATATTATTTGATTCGCAAATTGGTCGAAGGTATTAGTAACTTTTCCAAAGACTATGATGTGAAAATTTGATTGAATGTATTGTTAGTCGGGACAAGTCTGCTGCCCAAGTTTCAGCTCGATTGGACGACGAGAAGTGGTCGAAAAATCGATGCAAAGTTTTGCTAACAAACATCCGAGCTGAAGACAAGCAAGCAGACAGACAGACAATGCAAGTTAATAGAAGGAAAGTAAAAATAGATTTAGACAGAGAGAATTGAGCTTTAGACTTTATTTAGAGAATCGGTGACATAAAAAGTAGTTATTTAGACGTCTCAAAACTTAGAATATATATGTAACGTATGACTTGTCTTCATTCTATGGGCTTTGTCAATACGCTTGTTATTAAATTTAAGTGTTAAATTATCGTTCGCATCTTATTGTGTTATGGGCCCTGAGGAATTGAGAATGTAGTTTCTTGTGAATGGAGAAGTATTGGCACAGCTAGTTTAAAGATTAAATTGGTAATAGAAAACGTAAGCAACAAAAACTTGCGATCAATGAGTAGATTCTAGTCAGATATAACTGTTTTATTTCCGCTATTGACCAGATATTTGGCCTCACAATGCTTTGTTTATTTTCTTGAACTAATGCCATTAAAAACGTTAAGAGTAAAGTATCACATAGTATGAAACTATTACCTGTATCTAAATTAGTATGAAACTATTACCTGTATCTAAAACAGTATGAAACTATTACCTGTATCTAAAATAGTATGAAACTATTACCTGTATCTAAATTAGTATGAAACTATTACCTGTATCTAAAACAGTATGAAACTATTACCTGTATCTAAAATAGTATGAAACTATTACCTGGATCTCTCAGAAGCTGTACCCCGATCGTGATTCTTCGTTTCTCTCCACCAGACACGCCCCTGACAACAGCACCACCAATTCTGCTATCTGCCACGTGGTTTAATCCCATGTCCTTGATGACCGCTTGGACCTTTAGCCAGAAAATAAAAATAAAAAAACACACACATCAGTTTGACATAATCTAATGATCTGTTCTTTACTTCACAATAATCTAAAAAAAAATACTGATTAAGACAGAGGAGAAAAAGAAATTTCTTTTTTCCAAAGTTCACTTTTAAGTTCTCTTTATTTTAAAGTATGCAATCGGACATGGACTTGAAAAATCTTTATGAGGTATGACCTATCCAAACAGAAGAGATCATGAGCTTCTGGTGCCATATCCGTAAACAAAAACATGCTTTTGCTGGTGTTTGTAAATTAATATCAACCTCAACGACCAGTTCTGGTCTTTTATACTAGAGTAGATATGAGGAATCCGTTTTTAACATCAAAAGTGAGTAGGCGATAATTAATACTCAAAGTGTTAGTTGCCTAAATTTAAATTTATCTTTGTTTATAAAATAAAGTAGTAAAGAGTTGCGTTCTTTTCGTTTAAAAAAAACAACACAATCTGTAGATTCATAAAAACTAAAAACAAAATTTGTTTTGGCATAAAGTAATACGTTAGAGATTATAAATAAATGATTCTTCACGTCTAACATTCACAATCCATCGTTTTCTTTGGCAACATCTTTGGAAATGAAAGCACACAAACATGTTTTGAAGCAAATGAACGAATGGGACCGGAAGTGTTGTACTCGTTCAACCTTTATTGCATGCATAATATTTAGGACTTGTCAGTACATTTGAAACTTTTTTTTCAAATACCTGACTAGATTTAGATAAGGTATTTAGTTTTTGAGGAGCGCATGTAAATGATGAGATTGAGATAAAATAGAGACATTACAGGTAGTAAAGTAGAGTTACATGCTTCTAAGAAGACACACGTATAGATTTTTAGCATTTATATTAGTTGGCAAGTGCTTAATAAAAAAGAAAAACAGAAAAGGAAAAAAAATAAGAAAAGATAATAATCAAAGAGTAGTAGGAAATGAAAAAATATAACAAATAAAAAAGAAACAAAATAACGAATCAAAGATATAGTCGAGAAAAAGAGAAATGTACTTTTAACGAACAGAATAAACAGGCAGAAAGAAACAGAATTAAAATCATTACAAAATTTAAAAGAAAATATTGACGACTGGTAGATGGTTAGAGATATCAATAACCTTTTTATCGATATCCGAGTGCTTTAAACGACCTGGTAATTTCAAATAGGCCATGTAGGTCAGGGTCTCCCGAACGGTCAGTGTGGGCAGTAGCCTGTCCGCCTGCAGGACGTAGCTGGACTTTTGCTTCATCGTCTCCCTGGTGCACTGCTGGCCTCTGTAGCTGACCACACCTGTGGTCTCTCCCGTGGCTCTGCCGGATATGACGTCCAAGAGGGACGTTTTACCGGACCCTACGTGAGAAGGAATCGTTGGTGAGAATTGTCTTATGTTATTAAAATCAAATATATACATTCCTTTGTCTTTTACAGATGTATCTTTTTTTAAAAATTAGCAGTAAACACTGTTTTGTCTTATATTTGGCCAAAATACTGTAATGACAAAGAAACAAGAATCAGCATAGACATTTAAACTCACCTGATGTGCCAACGAGAGCTGTCAGCTCGCCTGTGGCAAATGACATGCACAGGTTGTTGAGTACCACCTTTTTTCTGGTCGGCCTCAAACATGTACCCTCCCACCAGTGCCCAACCCTTTCTTTCACCTGGTGGAACAAAGAATATGTTGTGAGGTGATGATTTCATTGATACGACAATACACACGTATTGATAGATAGCTTTAGTGTAACAGGTTAAGCTTAATTTACATAATGTATAAAGGTATGTATAAAGATATGTATAACGGTATGTATAAAGGTATGTATAAAGGTGTGTATAAAGGTGTGTATAAAGGTGTGTATAAAGGTATGTATAAAGGTGTGTATAAAGGTGTGTATAAAGGTATGTATAAAGGTGTGTATAAAGGTGTGTATAAAGTAATTTATAAAGGTGTGTATAAAGGTGTGTATAAAGGTGTGTATAAAGGTGTGTATAAAGGTGTGTATAAAGGTGTTATAAAGCTAAGTATAAAGGTGTGTATAAAGGTATATATAATGGTATGTATAAAGGTATGCATAAAGGTATGCATAAAGATATGCATAAAGGTATGCATGAAAGAATGTATAATGGTGTGTATAAAGGTATATATAAAGGTATGCACAAAGGTAAGTATAAAGATATGCATAAAGGTATGCATAAAAGAATGTATAATTGTGTGTATAAAGGTATGTATAAAGGTATGCATAAAGGTAAGTATAAAGGTATGTATAAAGGTATATTCATACAAAAACTAAGTTATCCCGATAAAACTAAAAGTATGCATACGAAAATGACATCTACATTCCTACCCACGTTAAATATAGATAATAGTAACACGAGCATTACCTGCATAAACAGGAATTAGGAAGAGAGGGAATAAACATCCAGAAAATCAATAATCCTAAGAAAATTTCGCAATTATACATTTCCACAGAAGAATTTTAAAGTTTAACCAAAACAAAACTTTAAAATGAATTATAATAGATATGAAATTGTATGACTTATGTAGTTCAAAACTTTTACTTCAAACTGAATTGGAAAATATATGAAATTTTAGTTTGATGGTTTAATTGAATTTATAAAACTTCCTTTTTTGTGAAGCTTAATGTTTTTGTATTACTAATTTGTAATGTCATTTATTATTACTCTCAAGCACTTTGCATTTTTTGCTTGGGTTAGGTCTTTTCCATAAATGAAGCAGTTAGTAGTTTATTTTTTTTTATCTATTGTATTATGAAAGAATTCTATAACTATTTTATTATGAATTAATTCTATAACTATTGTATTATGAACTAATTCTATGACTATTGTATTATGAACTAATTCTATGACTATGGTATTATGAATTAACTCTATAACTATTGTATTATGAACTAATTCTATGACTATTGTATTATGAATTAATTCTATAACTATTGTATTATGAACTAATTCTATGACTATGGTATTATGAATTAATTCTATAACTATTGTATTATGAACTAATTCTATGACTATGGTATTATGAATTAACTCTATAACTATTGTATTATGAACTAATTCTATAACTTTTGTGCTATGTACTAGTTCTATAACTACTGTGTTATGAATTAATTCTACAACTATTGTGTTATTAACTGAAACTCACAAATCCATCTATCATTGATCCACTTACCACGTAGGAAAGACCTATAATGTTTAAGGAGGGCGCCCCCTCTGGAGCATCCACGCTGTCACCTCCCCCTTCAGCCTCATTCGGTGGCGTCTCTCTGAGATCATCCGGATCAACAATAGGGATGCTGACGCCTCCGTTAAGAAAACCGTTATGTCCGCCATCCAGGTTTCTATCTCCGGATGTATTTAACTGCTTAAGCTCCGTTTGAAATGCGGGTTTCTCCATATATATTATTTTCTATTTGAACACAAAAACATAAAAATCTAAGTCTAAAATCTAAGCCTACAGATCCACGAAGTTTAGTTAGTTATCCATCGACACAAGCAAAGTCTTCTGTAGACATACTTTTTTGGACTCTTTGTTTAGAACGCCAAGATAGACCTACACATTGAGAAAACAACTATCCCCTATTGAATGGGTCTGCGATTAAGTTGAAACACGTACCTAATACCACTAAACCTTCTTTGTCATTTCTTTACCGCTGGTATGTTGAGTATGCAAAGGCCTTTTTTTTGTAACCGCATCAATGACCCGTGATAAAAATTTACGTGCAACCATTTTACCTCCCTTGTGACAGATTAATTATAAACCCTTTGTGTGTTCTATGGTGTCACGTGTTTTCGACGACACGGTTACCTTGTGGTAAGTGTAAGACGCAACATAAGCGCTGCTTCCATAGTTTTCTGCTCAGCGGTCTACAAACTTGCTATTTGAAAAGTTCAATCATGCGAAACACATTGTATGAGAAAGTAGGTCTACTCTGTAGACTTTTATTTATTGGTAAGCTAAAGTAGAGGTTACGACTAGAGATGTTAAACGAAAACCGGAATACAGGATTCCGGTTTTGAATCTGAAAACCGGTTTTGATTTTTAAAACCGGATTTCGGTTTGTTGGTTGGAAGGTAGTCAAGTAGCACACCCTTTATTATTATTTTTATTGGTTCTGATGGAAATATTTAAAAAAAATTATGTTGGATTCACGCAAAACAATTCTTGAAAGGCCTTGCTAACACTATTTAGTCTTAGATATATATTGTGTTTCTTTTTTTTTTCTACAAATACCAACTATGGCCTGCAATAAAAACAACATCAAACCAAATGTCGGCTCATCTTTTAGATGTGCGCAACTCTTTGATGGTTGGCCTACACAGCCATTCTCGGCGGTACAGTTGGATACCTCACCCATGAAGTGTACCATCGTCTCTCGAGACGGACGGATGCCGACGACGACTCTTTGATGTACGCAATGGAGATTGGAGAGACGCAAACTAGTTTTGTCCTGTGGCCTTGAACAATTCGGCTAGACATCGCGTCTGTGCTTTATTATTAACGGCAGCATTTAAATACTCATTCTTTTGACTTTTGATTGGTGCTAAGTGATCCTATTCAATTCATTATTTTACAAGTCTAAGTCCACGGTGCACAAATTATGACTATTGAAAGTTATTATCGGTTTTAATCAATTAGCCCATATTTTTTTTTAGTTCTAAAGAATGTTATGGTAAATTGTACAAAATCATAATGTATTCACACAATTCAACCTCTTGAATGCTCTGCGAACACTTAATAAGTTTGAACTATTTTTCAAATACACCTACAAAACTACGCACATTTGTCTTTTTTGGCCTGTGACTTGTGACATTGCGGGGGGGGGGAGAATAAAAATCCGGTTTTAAACCGGTTTTATAGAACCGAAAACCGGTTTTGAAAACAAACCGGTTTTAACATCTCTAGTTACGACAGAGTGGTGTATTGCAATAATTGCTTTTTCTTCAATTGAAATTGTCTTCTATAATAGATTTTAAAAATTATTAGCTACTTAGCTCTACGGCGCGGTAACCTGACGGCTTTCATCCCTTCACTGAAGGGCTGAACTAAATACCTAAAGATAAACTCTGTCATCTGCTTGTATTTCTTGTTTTTGATGTTTAAACATTTTATTTGTAGTTAAATTGTTGACTCTTTCCTCGGTCCTAATGGGGTCTCCACAATGATATGAAGATTAAGTAGACGACAAATAAAACCGTAATCGGGAAAAACCAGACATTTGTTAATAATAGCTGTCTCAGAAGTTTTCTCCACATTCGCTGGCCTGATACCATCAGTAATGCAAATCACTGGCAATAAGATCAATTATGATGAAATCAGGAAAATGATATTAGGCCGGATAGGGAACAACCTTCGGAAACCGCCATCCAAGATCAACAAGGCAGGCTCTAAAATGGAAGCCATAATGCAAGAGAAAAAGAGGTCGTCCAAGAAATTGGAGGCGTGGCATAGAGGCAGACATTAAAAAGATGGGTGACAGCTGGAAAGAAATAGAAAAATTAGCCCAGGCTAGGTAGTTGGTGTAGTTGGTGAGCCAGACCCCACTAGAGGTGACGGACAGTAACAGAATAGAGGACTGGTGGGGGTGTGGGTCCAATGAGGGGCATATGCACCCCCACACCCCATCATTTTGATTGAACAATAAAATACTTCTTGTTGTATACATTTTGAAATATACACTCTGCTAGTTAAGGGTCCTGGGTTCGAATCCCAATAAAAAAATTAAAAAGGGTAGATAATCATGTGTTTACAACTTTGCACATTATGTTATTTGTTCAGATTAGACTCCCCTTGCTAATTTAATTTTCATAAAATCACGCTGTTCAAATTACCCAAAATGGACTTTTTAAAAACTAATAGAAACTTATTAGCGCAGGCAATCAATTGCACATTATGGAACTATAAATATATTTATGTATTAATTTATTAATGAATTTATTTATTTATTTATCATTTCGATAAATATAGGAAAAACTTCTGGTCAGTCTTGTACTTGAGAAATATTAACTTGTGTGAACACTGTGTGGACTTGAACTCATCCCTTTTGGCCACTCCCGTCAACCCAGCAAGCAAACAACTCGACAACTAAGTGTTGCAAGAAATAGGCTGAACATTTCAGCAAATTTACAATCAGTGTCAGGAATAAAGAAAAAAAAAGAAGTGATAAGATAAAATTACAATTTCATTGTATTTCATTGATCATTTCATTATAAATAACTTCATGAACATATAAATAAAAAAAATGTAAAAAACAACAACAGCATATAGAATATAGCCTTGGAGTCTCCTTCCTTGTGCCTCCAGACTGCCCTTCAATATCTGATGCATGTCATTTTGGGTCTTAATGTCATGGAAGCTTTGATATTTAGTTAAAAAGCTGAAGAAACATCGGGTTTGAAATATACAGACAAACCTTCATACATTTCTATATTTAAAAAAACACACATTTTAAATCATGAAACCATTCAATAGCAAGAAACATTAAACTTTGAACACCACATTCATCAAATATCTTTATATCTTATATTTGTGGATAAGCCCAGTGTAGTTCATTGTTTGAATGAACAAAATAAGTAATCTAATAAGACTCGTTGACGATAAAAGTTTGAAAAATTATTTCAACTTAGATGCCGTAAATACCTTCGAATTCAAGGAAAATATTTAAAAGTTATCAATAAATAATAACATAAATAAGGTTTTACTTATATTCTACGATCTATAAACACAAAAATGGTTGTTGTCAATATTAATTAAGGGTGTAGCCGTAAGCTTGACAGTAAGATGGACTTGATGCAACACACATTTGTGTATGTTTTAACAAGAAAACCATAAAAACGAAGTTTTCATTATACTCCCTTTATTTGAAAACTAAGTTTACCATCATGTAATTAAATAATTGATTGACTACTGCAAATGAAACGTACAGAAAAATATCTGTGTCGCAAATCTCAAAAATATCTCCTTACTCCGTATGAATTGTTCTAAAAATAATCTTAGGGCATAATTTTTTTTTCTAGCTTTGCGCCAAAAAACTATAAAAAGTTGCACAGGCATTTTTAAAGTGAAACCAACATTTTTCTTATACTTTCCTTTTAAGAAATGAATATTGTCATAAGTGTAGTAATATTAAGTTGTTTTAACTGAAAATTTGATAGGATGTATTGTTAGTCGGGGCAAGTCTGACAGACAGACAGACAGACAGACAGAAAATGCAACTTAAAATAAAGGGAGTAATAAAAATAAACACATTTTTTTACCTACAAAAGTTAAAGAAACATGTATTAACTCTGTATCAATGAAACACCATAATAAAGATTAGGGTCAATAATTAGGTATTTTATTATCACAGATAAACAAGTACACCTGTTGTCTGTAACACAGGTGATAAAACCCTTTTACTTGATGATTCATTATGGCCCATCATCAATTTATAGTGCTGAAGAGTAGGACTACAGACGCCTTGTTAAAACGGAGTGCTTGATTATCAGAATCTTTGAATTATGTCTTTATTTCCATCAAAAGAAAATAGGACTTTCCCCGTTTTAGTTTAAGTGGAAAATCCGCAATATTCCAGCTTTGGTTTGTTTTGTTTTCGTTTGCTCTTTGTTTTGTTTTCATAATTATGTCATTAGCATAGAAGTCTTTACTGCTCATAGAATATATACTTGTTATAGCCTCGTGTTCGCGTTGTTCGCTAATGTAAGATCGGATTTAATGGATTTACAGCCATTACAAAACATTGATACGAAGTCACTAGAAAGTCATAGATTTGCAAATTTTATAATGGCATAGCTAGACAACCATTAAATAAAGACCATGGCATAGATAGACAACCATAAAAAAAAACAACTCACTTTCTAGTCATTAAAATAGACATACGTAAAAAGCCAATACACAGCTGTGAAACTACTTACAATTATTACAATACATCTGCGTTATATCTTTTATTATATTGTTCCGATAGTTTACTAATGTATACAAATATTGTACTAAAGCAATATTAAGCTAACTATTTCACACACAAAAAATGACTAAACTATATAACACAATGTCAAGCTCTAAACAAATAATTTCCAGTCCATCTTAAATTCTGGATGAATCTAAAGGTGTACACTTTGCTGGGTGAGTTTATGATCGACTCATCAAATGTGCACTGTCAACCAAAAAAATACTTAGCTGGGATGTAAATAAACTGACCAACACATGTGAACTTAAAGTGACCTAATCTAATCAGTTATAGTTAGCTGGGCTGTAAATAAACTGACCAACACATGTCAACATAAAGTGACCTAACCTATTCAGGCATAGTTAGCTGGGACGTTATTAAACTGACCAACACATATCAACTTAAAGTGACCTAACCTATTCAGGCAGCTATTGTCTTCAGTACTCAAGGCACTTAAAAAATTAAGTGAATATTCTTCCCGTGTATTTTCTGACTATTTTTTTTTGTGACATGACAAGTGTGACAATTTGTTAAATAAGATCCGAATCTGTATTTAGACAAACAAGCACTAATTAGTATATCCTTTATTTATTTATTTTATTTTGATATATCACGTCTATCATGTGACCTCTCATACCTCAGACTTATTGGCCTCTATTTGTGCATATTTTAATGTTTTGACTACATATTTGATTAAACACATCACTTCTTTATAAACCACTATTGACACGCTTAAACATCTTTAGTTTTGACACAGGCCGGAATGAACATTATGATAGAAGTAGCCTAATCTTCTTAAAGACTCTATTATAATGATGCTTTTTATTCACAATGTACATTGAAGATTATGTCGGCTGTGCCAATATATCACGTTATTTTATCATAGGATTGTAAATTATCTTATTTATGTAGTAATAAAATTATATTAGTATACACCATGATTTTTTTTTGAACAATTAGTATTGGCAATTACTTAGTTAATTACATAGTGAGTTAGATGGTTACTGGTTGGCTGTATTTTTTATGTTCGCTTTTTTTATAAAAATTATATTCACTAATGAGTGTCATTTTATATCTCCGAAATGCCAAAGTGCTTATATAATGAAAATTTAAATAAAGTTTAATATTTTTTATAAATGTTCTTTATTTTTTTTATTTCGTAATAACTATTTTTCAAATATTTAATATTTCACAATATATATAAAAATCATATAGTCATTTTTTTTTTCTCTTTCATTCAATTATTCATTTTTCTTAAAGCTTTCTTTACAAGTAAATATAATCCATATCACATATCACACTCTGACACATTATAAAATATGATATTTTACTGTCACATTATGTCATAATAACCCAAATGACATGCAAAATGTGTCTCTACCCAAACAAGACTATTGGAAATAAAACACAATAATTTTTTGTTTGTTTCACTGATTTTTCAAAGAGATATTTTGTAAATGGGAGATCGAATCTTTGGAAGTGTTTACCGATAAACAAAAAAAATATATACAAACAAAAATTCATATAAAGGGTTTATACTAAAAACTTTATTTGTATGGGTTATTTGTTCAATTATATTGGTAGTTATAAATAGCGCCATCCTCTGATCAACTAGATTTTTTTAAATTGTCCAATCATTTCTTTCTTTCACATTGACCAATGAAATCAATTTATACAATACAGGACAGCTGATGACAAAGTCCGTAGCACTGGCAAGTAGTAAGCAATGGAATAAGAAATATTATTTAAATAAGGAGAAATCATAACAAATAATAAATTTTAACTAGTAAAAAAAATAACGAATGAAAAAATATAACAAATGAAAAAATATACAATAAGAAAATATAACAAATGAAAAAAAAATGAGAAAATATAACAAATGTGAAAATATATCAAATGCGAAACTATAAAAAATGAAAAACTATAACAAATGAAAACGTATGACAAATTATGAACAAATCGTTGAAAAGATTACCAAAATTATGAAAGAGCATTGTATGGTATATCACAATTCAACATAAATCTGTATAGTTTAATAACAATAAAACATTATGTTTTCTTTAATATAACAATAGTATAATGATAATATTTACACATATTGGAAAAATAGAATTTAAATGCCCCCAATACTATTGTTATAATTGTTGTGTTTTTATATACTTTCCAGCAAGAGAAGTATCCTACCATCTTCTGGGAAATATATGTCCTACCATGACCTGACAAATGTTGTATATTATAGACATATGTATGTCCTTTTAAGAACGGCCATATGTATGTTTATACTACCACTACCTGATAGTAGGACTATAAAGTATCATGTATGGAAAGTTAACCGTAACGCTATTAAACAAAGCAATACATTGTCAATCACAGTGAGAATGGCAGGAGTTTTGATTTCTCTGTAGATAAGTCTGAATTCTAATTAATGTAAGACTGGGATACCACTGGCCTTGGTAGATAAGTCGGAAGTCGAATTAATGTAAGACTGGGATACCACTGGCCTTGGTAGATAAGTCTGAAGTCTAATTAATGTAAGACTGGGATACCACTGGCCTTGGTAGATAAGTCTGAAGTCTAATTAATGTAAGACTGGGATACCACTGGCCTTGGTAGATAAGTCTGAAGTCTAATGTAAGACTGGGATACCACTGGCCTTGGTAGATAAGTCTGAAGTCTAATTAATGTAAGACTGGGATACCATTGGCCTTGGTAGATAAGTCTAAAGTCTAATTAATGTAAGACTGGGATACCACTGGCCTTGGTAGATAAGTCTGAAGTCTAATTAATGTAAGACTGGGATCACTGGCCTTGGTAGATAAGTCTGAAGTCTAATGTAAGAGTGGGATACCCCTGGCCTTGGTAGATAAGTCTGAAGTCTAATGTAAGACTGGGATACCACTGGCCTTGGTAGATAAGTCTGAAGTCTAATTAATGTAAGACTGGGATACCACTGGCCTTGGTAGATAAGTCTGAATTCTAATTAATGTAAGACTGGGATACCCCTGGCCTTGGTAGATAAGTCTGAAGTCTAATTAATGTAAGACTGGTATACCACTGGCCTTGGTAGATAAGTCTGAAGTCTAATTAATGTAAGACTGGGATACCCCTGGCCTTGGTAGATAAGTCTGAAGTCTAATTAATGTAAGACTGGGATACCACTGGCCTTGGTAGATGTCTGAAGTCTAATTAATGTAAGACTGGGATACCACTGGCCTTGGTAGATAAGTCTGAAATCTAATTAATGTAAGACTGGGATACCACTGGCCTTGGTAGATAAGTCTGAAGTCTAATTAATGTAAGACTGGGATACCCCTGGCCTTGGTAGATATGAAAGCCAGAAGGAAAACGGCCACCGAGTAGGCGCCAAGAATTATAAAATTTCTTGTCATATGATTCAAGGCATGGGGGTAGTACATCTGAATAAAGGTGTCCCCTTTTCGCAAACAATGCACATCTGAAAAGATAAGAATAGAATATTGTCTTTAGCAACAGGTAAATATCCTTATAAGTTTTACAGACGTTCTGTCTAGATAGAAGATTAGTACGTCCACTAGGCCCAAAACTCCTGCAGGCGGCAGGGATCGGATGTGTCAGTTGACAGTCCGGTGAACTAACCACCGGACCATGTGTTGCAGTTCAGTTTTATTCACTGCAACATGATTTTAAATAATTGAATGAGTGAGTTTTTCCCTAAATAAACAAACAGTAGTGAAGTGTGCAAAAGAAGTATGTAAGAAAAGCATGATTTTGTATGAGTGATCCAGATTTGACAAGGGAGAGAATGATAGGGTAAAAGTTTAGTACATGTTGGATTCTTGAGATAGAAGGTTCAGTTTTATATAAGTTCTGTTGAACTAGATGTGTCATACTTAAATTGATTCAAGTCTAAGTGTAGACTTTGAATAGTGTTTAAATAAATAAAGAATCCTATAAGGAGCTAGATAAAGTGTTCAAGATATAATAAATATATGACTATAAATGAAGAATGATGTTATGAAGATCTTTATATACAATTGACAATTTATGTACCAGAAGTAATTGTGAAACATGTGCTGCGTCCATTGATATTTTATATGTAATAAACTTATCATCTGAATGAAACCAATGTGTACTCAAGTATTCATGTTACCGTTGCTCAATAGATAATATTACACGCCTCTCAAATAATTTAAATCTAAAAACACTACTGTAACACCATGCGACCTCTCAATGTATGTTACACAATCTATGACAGTTGGATCTAAACCGTAAGATACAAAGAAACATTGCGCGTCGCATTTAAAATGTCTTCTAAAAAAGTCTTGTACATAGCATTTAGAATTTGTATCTTAAATATGTATCAGTTAAAATAAAAACTAAAACTGTGTACTTAGCATTTATAATTAATTCCTTGTATATCTATTTTAGATTTAGTTTAGAAAAACAGTTGTATCAGAAATAACGAAAAACAATATGTGATGGAACCCCACGGAATGGTACTGAAAAAAAACACTCTCTTATCTTATTATGCAAATCTTTACATACCTGTGGTCTGCGGACCGCATTCAAACACAAGTCCATGAAACTCGTTCCCTACGAGAATCTCTGTGGAGTATTTGTGAAGGGCAATATAGTTTGCCCATTGAAGTATTTTAGGCATATTCTCTGTTGTCCTAAACAGATAAACAAAATGTGATCAAATTTGAATTTGAAAGATATCTATTAAAAAAAATCTACACAAAATTATGTCATCAGTGGTATTCATTAGATGGCCAACACCAGACAAAACTACAATCACAAGACATACTTTTGTTGCTGTTATGGCTATATTGTTGTTGTTGTTTTGATGGTGTTCTGTTTTTTTTTTATTAATGTTTAACGGGTTCATTGACGGCTAAAAAAACTGAGACACTAACAACCAAAATTCGGAATCTATTGAAACCTAAAGTTGATTCACTTCATATTCAATACGAAAAAAAGCTTGACGTTTCAAAATGGATTCGAAGCCTAGAGCTTAGAAATGGAAATCCTACACCCTGCTGGCGTCACATTTTATTACAGGTTTGAAACATTAAGCCTAACTACGAATGACGAGTCAATCGATGGTTGTAGACCGCAAATCATCAAATATTATCAGTTAACTAAATCCCATCAAATATCATCAGTTAACTAAATCCCATCAAATATCATCAGTTAACTAAATCCCATCAAATATCATCAGTTAACTAAATCTCATCAAATATTATCAGTTAACTAAATCCCATCAAATAATATTATCATACGCGTATATTCTTCATATTAGCAATATTTTAAATCTTTAAAACATTACACATTACACATACATATTTCATCGTTTTTATATTGCCTCGTGTATCAAAATTGTAATCGTGTGACCTTTGAACCACAGGTCCTACAAACGAGAGTTCAAACGGAGATTACTCTCTCTGTATTGCATCAAGCTTGGGGGGAAGGGGGGTGACACTTCCATATAAGATAGGACAAATGGTGGTCCAGTATTATCCACTCTCATATCTCGCGAGTAAGGGCAGTCTCGCGGTATGCGCCAGCGGGAAAACGTTTTTACTGCTTCAGGTGTGTCTGTACCACGGGTCATGAAGTAGGCCCTTCCCGGACAGTGTCCAGTTCGATATAATTGAAGGCTAGAAACCTGGAACTGGGAATCGAACACAAAATTATATTCTCGCAAATGTATTGAGTTACTGGACAACTACAGTGACACCATTCAACGACGTAGCTTTACACCCTTGGGAGAGGGATAACTCTGTTTACTGACCTTAACAGCCCGGATGCAACCACACCGGAAGCGGAAAAGATGAGAGCCGTGGCGTTGCTGGCCACCTGCATGTTCCTGAACACTCCCATGATGGTGACCGTCATCATTTCACCAAACTGGGTCAACATGACGTTGACCAGAACGAAACAGCCGAAGCTGACCAAGTCTGGGTTCAAACCTGCAACCCTGGTAAATAGGTCATTCATTGGTCAATTATTTATGAATTAATTTGTTGATTGGGTGGGGGGGGGGGAGTTGAGATGAACAAGAAAATAAAAATTGAAATACATGTTTGTATATTAATATTTGTATATATATATATATAATTATGTACAAATGTAATATGTTATTTTTGGTTACATTAAAATCCTTAAATCAGATACATCTTCTAAAAAGAGTTATAAAACATCTTCAAATCATTTCAACTTTCCTTCAAGATTCTTTTATTGGATATTGAATAAATACAGAGTTGTGCAACGGGGTGCACACATGCCGCAACTCGACCCACCAAGACTTTTACTGCCCCTCCCCCCACCCATGCCACACACACACACACAAAGGTTCTAAAGATTTATTCATTGTATTTAATAATGTAAATAAATGTTCAGAATGTTTGCACGGTCTAGTTGTTTCAAATATTTTTATACGGCCCAATGACGAAAGACTGTTGCACAACCCTCGTTTATTTCAATTAATTTTCTTTCAAGCTGTATTATTAATATTCAAAATAAAGGACATTTAATGATCTAATAAACAGGTCTACATAATATAGTAAATATGTTCTTTTATGTGTAGTTTCATAATTACCACAATCTTTTAAAATTCATCTAAACGAGAGATGATATTTGGATACATACTTTATTCAGTGATCTTTCTCGACCTATGTAGTAACTAAGTAAATATCTTACTTCATGTCTGTCGTTCACTTTGTTATTTACCTTGTAATTTACTGTATAAACTAATATGTTGTTAACTGTCCAATTTATTTTGTAATTCACTGTATAAATTAGGCCTACTATGTTATTGACTTTGTAATTTACTATGGTTTTTTTTTTACTCTGTTGATGACTCTCACGTCTACTACTTACCAGTAGAGTATACAAGAGAAGACAACACTTGAAATGATGTTGAAAGGAAGACAATGCACGTAGTATACACCCAAGAACGTGGCAAGGGAGTAGAGGCCATCTTGGTACTCACGATAAAACAAGTCCCTGACGGACGGGTCTGGAATTGAGTAATACAGAAATTGTAGCCGTTAAGTACAGAGACTAAAATATCTATTTAAAACATGGACTAGCGTGTCCGTATAAAAAAACGTATAGATCTAGAATTAATGGAATTTCTAAACTGATCAAAACTTTAATCAGTGTCAGTGTAGAGTTGGTGGCACTGTCTGAGGATTTTTTTTAAGATTGAGAGAGTTGTCAAAATAGTGAGTGATGAAGCGAATGGGTGAGTGGGTGAGAGAGAGTGTTGGCTAAAGTGAGTAAATGGGACTGAGATGTTTAGGTGAGCGATTTTGAGGGCTAGTGAGTGAGTTGGTGATAAGGACATTTTAATAAGTAAGAAAGTGAGGGAGTGAGGGAGAGTAAGAAAGAAGGAAAGAGAACTAGAGAGAAAGTCAAATAGTTCTTTTTGGTCAAAATTATTGGAAATTATTAATTAATACGTAAGTCATTTATAATAATTGTTATATAAATGTATGAATGCATAACGAATTAACGTAACAATACAAAATACTAAAAAGACGTACAATAAAATTATTGGAGACGTAAATGATGAGAAAATTGACAAGTCTTAATTAGGCGTGATCTTTTGAACTGGTGGGATCGTGAACTTCCGGTTCTATTTTTAAATGTTTAATTATTTTAGGCATTTCCGTAAACAAAAAAGCATGCTTTTGCTGGTTATTGACAGTTGATTTCAACCTCGACGGCTAGTTCTAGTCTTTTAGAATTATACAAAGGATACAATATTTGTTATGAGGAACCCGTTTTTAACATCAAAAGTGAGTAGGCGATAATTAATACTCAAGTGTTAGTTGCATGTAGCTTGTTTATAAAATAAATTAGTCAAGAGTTGCGTTTTATTGGTTATTAAAAAACAAAATTCGTAGATTCATAAAAACGAATAATACAAATTCTTTTGCATTAAGCAATAAGTTTGATATTATAAAAAGGTGATTATTCCCTTCTGACTATCACAATGCATTGTTTTCTTTTGTAAACATGTTTTGGAAATGAAAGAAATTTTAATCCCCAACATATGTTCGTACAACCAGTAACCCAGCACAAGGACATGTTTCGAATAAAATGATCGGATTCGACCGGAAATGTTTTTTCTTGTGAACTTTTATGCATGCATACACGTTAAGACTTGTCAATGATGGATCTTCAAATCAATATGGTTTAAGAACCCAAATGATTTCCGACGTTTTTTTTTACTTTTGTCGTCACAAATTTTTCGAGACAGAAAATGTAAAAAAGGTGCTAATAACTTCAAGCAACCATGTAGGGTTATACTTTATACTTACACAGAGCTATGCAATTGACAATGCCCATGTAGGGAGGGACTTGTGAGCCCTGATAGATAACTCCAAGACGGTCCTGTATACTTTCTTGGTTTAACCCTAGACGACCCAGGAAGATGAGAATGAAGGGAATGAAGAAAGGTAAGTAGATCAACCGTCCTAACAGTCCACTTCGGTTTCTCCATAGGTGAACGTTCATACGACTGTCAAGGTGGAAACAAAATATAATACAGTTGGTTTATCAAGACTATGGTAGCTAATTGTTGATTTTTTTTAATGTTTAAAAACCAGATAAGCTAGTGGAACCGATATAATGAAAAAAAAAAGTAAAGTATTTCGTCGGACCAAATTGATCCATATGGCCGTTAAAACAGCGTTCACCAGTTTCTGTGGCAAAGGCATACTAGGTGATTGTTTGGCCAGCACTATGCAAAGCCCGCCTTTACTTTACCCTTCAGGTCAGGTACTCATCAGAGCTAGGTACACTTAGGGATACCCTCCAGAGCCGTGAAAATATCCTAGTCTGCACCAGGATTCGAGCCCAGGACCTTCGGTATGCGAGCCGAACGCGCTGCCACAAGGCCACCGTGCCTCCGGAACCGTTACAAGAGTAACGTTAAAGCAACGAATGTTCTATAAAACAACTTTGAATTCATACATCGAATACAGGACACCAGGGGAGTGCAAAATGTTTCCTAGTTGTGGCAATATAAGGAATTCAATACATCAAGAAGGGCAACTTTTTCTGAAATTGTATTTACATAATTGATGCAACTAATTCCCCCATTTCCACAAAAGCCGTTACAAGCATTCGAGGAGGGTCACATTAAAAGTTTAGGCGGACCAGACTGTGGCCGCTATTGCACACCTCTAAAGCAAACATTGTAAAAAAATATTAACTTTTTTTAATCAGGGCTCTAGAAAAACTGCCTAAATTCAACTTAAATGCGTTTTTGACTTTATAAAAAAAAATGGTTGGGATTTTGTTTTAACATAAAACGTTTATATTGTGCTTAGTTTTGTAGTTAATACTGACGGATGACAATGGAGGTCTTTGTGTTGGCGCCTTTAATTTTGTCATTATTTAATACACTCGGAGACCTGCTTTAGATTCAGAAAATAAAAGCCACTTTGTATCAGGAATGAAAACCGGAAATCTTAAAGGTGGAAAATCAAGATTCTATCAATTGACCGCCGAGGGATATCATATATATGTTACTACCAATAGAATATCTGGTAATAAAAATAGAATATCATATCATATCATATCATATATCATATCATATCATATCATATCATATCATATATATATATAAATCTCAAAAGGAATATGTATGTGGCTGGCTGGCTGGCTGGCTGGGTATGTACATACCGCATAATCTTTTTAAATACTGGACATAAAAACGTGAAATTTGCTACAAATATTCTTTGCGTTACGGCGGTGAACACTGTCAAGGTTTTAAAAAAATTAAAATGACCGCAGTGGTCAGTTTGGTCAAAAAACGCGAATAAAACGACATATTTTGGGTTCATGTTAAAATTGCCGTTCCAACTTTTTATAGTTTTTCGATCGATCGCGCTAAAAAATAAAAAAAAAGGATGGCGTTGAGATTTTTTTCAGGATGACGTCATCAAAGTTTGCGCAGAGATAGCTAGCCGGCTTTTCGTTATGACGTCATCAAATTTTGCGTATTCATTTAAAATTAACTTTGCTTCAACCTTTGCTAATGTACTTTATGAATGAATAGAACAAAATATATTCACGTTTTAATTTGCGTCGTAATTTATAGCGGGATATTTTTAAATTGTTATAATGGGTAATGATTAATGGTTTTAATGGGTAACTTACGTTGTATCTGGCAAATAAACAATTCCTTCACGTTTTTATTCGTGTTGTATATGACCACAGAATAGGTATAAAACAGAATGCGCAATCGCATTTTTTTTTTCTGTTTTGGGCAGTAATACCGACGCCATACTAATTTTATTTAAACGCAGCGGTCCTGGTTACACTCTATATTTATGCTTATTTAGTCTATAATGTCTTTTTCTTCAAATCTACAAGTTTGAACAAGCAAAGCTAATGTGTCAGGCAAAATGTGGTAAAACGGTTGTGTAATAAACTACAACAATGATGCGAAAACGATTGATTATCGTAACAACAAGCATATCAAACTGCATGGCTTTCCTGACTCCATAAAGGATAATCAACAGCATAAACAACCTCATATTAACTCATTATGAATTATATGCCTATTTCCCTTCAAAATTTTAAAAGTTTATTTTGGTTTAAAAAGTATATATATTTATGTACCGGTAGCCGTAGCAATTTAGTTACCGGTACCGAGCTACGTCTAAGCCATTTTTTTTTCAAATCAGTACCGGGTAATAAATATTTTTACATCATATTGGCCTAATCATATAATGTTCAAAACAAAATGGGTAATTAAGTCAAATTTCTATAAAAGTAAGCCTATAATGAAAGATAATGTAGGCCCTATATATATTGTATATATTTATGGCAGACGTAGATATTCTTTCTCATTTTACTATAGTAGCGTCTCTAGCGACCGCTGCATTGCGGAAAATGGTAACTTTTAGTGACTGCGTATAATAGGGATTGTGCATTCTGTTCTAAACCTACTCTGTGTATACGTCTTATAAACTTTGTAGCGGGAAATTTTTCAGTTGCCAGGCAATGTTTAAATTGCCGAGCTCAACGTTTTAAAGTTTTAATTTGTATCGTATGCGTCTTATAAACTAAGTAGCGGGAAATTTTTATATTGCCGGGCAATGTTTAAATTTGCCGGACCAACTTTTTAAAGTTTTAATTCATGTCGTATACATTGTATAAACTATGATTCATATCGGTTTCAGTTGTTATTTTTTTTCCTGTTGAATTTAAAATTTAATCCTAAGTTTGCTTCCAAAGCAACAATAAATAAATAGCAAATAACACCAACAAAAACAAAAAAAAAAAAATAAATATTGATCTACGACTAATGTTGTAGCAAAAAAATATATCAAACAATCATTTTCGAATTAACAGTACTTTTTAAAAGACATGTGAGTTCTGTTTTACAGAAAGAGTTTAATTACCCAATAAACTCACAAAATGCGATCATAGTGGTCATACTTTGAGCAAGAAATAAAAAAAATTAGTATTATTTGTTTTTCCTTTTTAGTTGTATATTGAATTGGTGTATAATAAAGTGTGCAAAACAAAAATAAATTTAAAAAATACTGACCACAAAAAAAAAACATACTACTTTATGTATGTTGCGGAAACAAAACTAAAAAACTATAATGTGTCAAGCATATTCTAAAAAAAAGCCCGTTCGAAGAATCGGGCACATAACGGCTTGTATATATATAAATCTCAAAAGGAATATGTATGTGGCTGGCTGGCTGGCTGGGTATGTACATACCGCATAATCTTTTTAAATACTGGACATAAAAACGTGAAATTTTCTACAAAAATTCTTTGCGTTACGGCGGTGAACACTGTCAAGGTTTTAAAAAAAATAAAATGACCGCAGTGGTCAGTTTGGTCAAAAAACGCGAAAAAAACGACATATTTTGCGTTCATGTTGAATTTGCCGTTCCAACTTTTTATAGTTTTTCGATCGATCGCGCTAAAAAAATAAAAAAAAGGATGGCGTTGAGATTTTTTTCAGGATGACGTCATCAAAGTTTGCGCAGAGATAGCTAGCCGGCTTTTCGTTATGACGTCATCAAATTTTGCGTATTCATTTAAAATTAACTTTGTTTCAACCTTTGCTAATGTACTTTATGAATGAATAGAACAAAATATATTCACGTTTTAATTTGCGTCGTAATTTATAGCGGGATATTTTTAAATTGTTATAATGGGTAATGATTAATGGTTTTAATGGGTATCTTACGTTGTATCTGGCAAATACAAAATTCCATCACGTTTTTATTCGTGTTGTATATGTCCACAGAATAGGTATAAAACAGAATACGCAATCGCATATTATTTCTGTTTTGGGCAGTAATACCGACGCCATACTAAGCCTATTTAAACGCAGTGGTCCTGGTTACACACTATATTTATGCTTATTTAGCCTACAACGTCCTTTTCTTCAAATCTACAAGTTCGAACACCCAAAGCTAATATTTCAGGCAAAATGTGCACGAACAGTTGTGTAATAAACTACAACAATGATGCGAAAACGACTGATTATCGTAAAAAAGAGCATGTCAAACTGCATGGCTTTCCTGACTCCATAAAGGATAAACAACAGCATAAACAACCTCATATTAACTCATTATAAATTATATGCCTATTTGCCTTCATAATTTTAAAAGTTTATTTCGGTTTAAAAAGTATATATATTTACGTACCGGTAGCCGTAGCTATTTAGTTACCGGTACCGAGCTACGTCTAAGCCATTTTTTTTTCAAATAAGTACCGGGTAATAAATATTTTTACATCATATTGGCCTAATCATATAATGTTCAAAACAAAATGGGTAATTAAGTCAAATTTATATAAAAGTAAGCCTATAATGAAAAATAATGTAGGCCCTATGTATATTGTATGACGTCATCAAATTTTGCGTATTCATTTAAAATTAACTTTGCTTCAATGTTTGCTAATGTATTTTATGAATGAATAGAACAAAATATATTCACGTTTTAATTCGTGTCGTATACGAAATATAAACTTTGTAGTTGTTGTGTGCAATCTCATTATAACTGCTTGAGTAGTTAGAGTGTATGTAAACATAACTTTTAGCTTTTTCAATTCGTTTGTAGCGAGCCTATACGCATTAAAATCTTTCTAGATGGCAATATTTCACGTTTCAATTCGTTTCAAGAGGGAAATATTTAACGTTTCAGTTCAATTCGGTTGTAGCGGGCGTAAAAAATGTCATTCACATTTAAATTTGTGACGTATACATCGATAAACTATTTAACGGGCAAAGTTTTATTAATTGCCTTATATATTAACTGTGTAGCGGGCAATCTCATTATAACTCCATGGTTAGATAAAGTGTATGTAAAATATCATTATGCGATTGCATTGAACACAATTTAAAAAAAAATGTTTCTTCTTTGTTTCTTATTGGTTTCATTTGTTGTTGTTTTACATGTTGAATAGAAAAATTAATTCTAAGTTTGCTTCCAAAGCAACAATAAAAAAATAAATAGTAAATAACAAAAACAACACAACATAGGTCTGCGACTTAATATTTGTCGTAAAAAAATATATCACACAATCATTAAAAAAAAAAAAAAAGTAGGCTACTGTCGAATGTTCTTTATCAATGAATAGAACAAAATATTTTCATGTTTTAATTTGCGTCGTAATTTATAGCGGGCAATTTTGTAATTGTTATAATGGGTAATGAGTAATGATTTTAACGGGTAATTCGTGTTTTAGCGGGCAAATAAAAAATTACCTCACGTTTAAATTCGTGTCGTAGGTCATGCGGGCAATCTCATTATAACTGCCTGAATAGTTAGAGTGTATGTAAACATAACTTTTAGCCGGTTCGGAGGACCGGGCACATAATCGGCTAGTATATATATAAATCTCAAAAGGAATATGTATGTATGTATGTGGCTGGCTGGCTGGCTGGCTGGGTATGTACATACCGCATAATCTTTTTAAATACTGGACATAAAAACGTGAAATTTGCTACAAAAATTCTTTGCGTTACGGCGGTGAACACTGTCAAGGTTTTAAAAAAAATAAAATGACCGCAGTGGTCAGTTTGGTCAAAAAACGCGAATAAAACGACATATTTTGGGTTCATGTTAAAATTGCCGTTCCAACTTTTTATAGTTTTTCGATCGATCGCGCTAAAAAAATTAAAAAAAGGATGGCGTTGAGATTTTTTCAGGATGACGTCATCAAAGTTTGCGCAGAGATAGCTAGCCGGCTTTTCGTTATGACGTCATCAAATTTTGCGTATTCATTTAAAATTAACTTTGCTTCAATGTTTGCTAATGTATTTTATGAATGAATAGAACAAAATATATTCACGTTTTAATTCGTGTCGTATACGAAATATAAACTTTTGTAGTTGTTGCGTGCATTCTCATTATAACTGCTTGAGTAGTAAGAGTGTATGTAAACATAACTTTTAGCTTTTTCAATTCGTTTGAAGCGGGCGTATACGCATTAAAATCTTTCTAGCGGGAAATATTTCACGTTTCAATTCTTTTCTAGAGGGCAATATTTCACGTTTCAATTCGTTTCTAGCGGGCAATATTTCACGTTGCAGTTCGTTTCGGTTGTAGCGGGCGTACAAAATGTCATTCACATTTAAATTTGTGACGTATACATCGATAAACTTTTTAACGGGTGGGGTTTTATTAATTGCCGTATATATTAACTGTGAAGCGGGAAATCTCATTATAACTTTAGGCTTATCGCCTTGGTAACAACCATTGTTTAAATTACCGGGCAAGTTTAAAATTACCGGGTAATGTTTATAATACCGGGCAATGTTTAAATTACCGGGCAATGTTTAAATTACCGGACAATGTCTAAATTACCGGGCAATGTTTATATTACCGGGCAATGTTTAATTTGCCGGGCAATGTTCAAATTGCCGGAACTAACTTTTTAAAGTTTTAATTCGTGTCGTATACGTTTTATAAACATTATTTCATATGGGTTTCATTTGTTATTGTTTTACATGTTGAATAGAAAATTTAATTCTAAGTTTGCTTCCAAAGCAACAATAATAAATAAATAGCAAATAACAAAAACAAAACAACATAGGTCTGCGACTTAATGTTTGTCGTGTCGTAAAAAAACATATCAAACAATCATTTTCTTTTTTAATAAAAATACTGTCGAATGTTCTTTATCAATGAATAGAACAAAATATATTTACGTTTTAATTTGCGTCGTAATTTATAACGGGCAATTTTTTAATTGTTATAATGGGTAATGGGTAATGATTTTAACGGGTAATTTTATGTTGTAGCGGGCAAATTAGACATTACCTCACGTTTAAATTCATGTCGTAGGTCATGCGGGCAGTCTCATTATAACTGCTTGAGTAGTTAGAGTGTATGTAAACATAGCTTTTAGCCGGTTCGGAGGACCGGGCACATAACGGCTTGTATATATATAAATCTCAAAAGGAATATGTGGCTGGCTGGCTGGCTGGCTGGCTGGCTGGGTATGTACATACCGCATAATCTTTTTAAATACTGGACATAAAAACGTGAAATTTGCTACAAATATTCTTTGCGTTACGGCGGTGAACACTGTCAAGGTTTTAAAAAAATTAAAATGACCGCAGTGGTCAGTTTGGTCAAAAAACGCGAATAAAACGACATATTTTGGGTTCATGTTGAATTTGCCGTTCCAACTTTTTATAGTTTTTCGATCGATCGCGCTAAAAAAATTAAAAAAAGGATGGCGTTGAGATTTTTTTTAGGATGACGTCATCAAAGTTTGCGCAGAGATAGATAGCCGGCTTTTCGTAATGACGTCATCAAATTTTGCGTATTCATTTAAAATTAACTTTGCTTCAATGTTTGCTAATGTATTTTATGAATGAATAGAACAAAATATATTCACGTTTTAATTCGTGTCGTATACGAAATATAAACTTTGTAGTTGTTGCGTGCAATCTCATTATAACTGCTTGAGTAGTAAGAGTCTATGTAAACATAACTTTTAGCTTTTTCAATTCGTTTGAAGCGGGCGTATACGCATTAAAATCTTTCTAGCGGGAAATATTTCACTCAATTCGTTTCTAGCGGGAAATATTTCACGTTTCAGTTCGTTTCGGTTGTAGCGGGCGTACAAAATGTCATTCACATTTAAATTTGTGACGTATACATCGATAAACTTTTTAACGGGCAGGGTTTTATTAATTGCCGTATATATTAAGTGTGTAGCGGGCAATCTCATTATAACTCCATGGGTAGATAAAGTGTATGTAAAATATCATTATGCGATTAAATTGAACACAATTTTTTTTTTTTAAAGTTTCTTCTTTGTTTCTTATTGGTTTCATTTGTTATTGTTTTACATGTTGAATAGAAAAAATAATTCTAAGTTTGCTTCCAAAGCAACAATAAATAAATAAACAGCAAATAAACAAAAACAACACAACATAGGTCTGCGACTTAATGTTTGTCGTAAAAAAATATATCAAACAATCATTAAAAAAAAAAGTACTGTCGAATGTTCTTTATCAATGAATAGAACAAAATATATTCATGTTTTAATTTGCGTCGTAATTTATAGCGGGCAATTTTGTAATTGTTATAATGGGTGATGAGTAATGATTTTAACGGGTAATTCATGTTGTAGCGGGCAAATAAAAAATTACCTCACGTTTAAATTCGTGTCGTAGGTCATGCGGGCAATCTCATTATAACTGCCTGAGTAGTTAGAGTGTATGTAAACATAACTTTAGCCGGTTCGGAGGACCGGGCACATAACGGCTTGTATATATATAAATCTCAAAAGGAATATGTGGCTGGCTGGCTGGCTGGCTGGCTGGCTGGCTGGCTGGGTATGTACATACCGCATAATCTTTTTAAATACTGGACATAAAAACGTGAAATTTGTTACAAATAATCTTTGCGTTACGGCGGTGAACACTGTCAAGGTTTTAAAAAAATTAAAATGACCGCAGTGGTCAGTTTGGTCAAAAAACGCGAAAAAAACACAACTTTTGATTCACATTGTCTTTGCCAGTACAACTTTTTATAGTTTTTCGTCACAAAGTTAGAAAAAAAAGGATGCGCTGAGATTATTTTGATGACGTCATCAAAAATTGCGCATGGATTTCTTAGCAATGAAGGGACATTTTTCATTCATGTTTAAATTGACGTCATCAAACTATGTGCATGGATTTTTATCTCAATGATGGGAACAAATTTTCTTCATGTTTAAATTGCCTACGTGCCGTAAACAACATACATTCTTTACACTACCAATACTGTAGTGGATTTTCTTAATCTATCACTACTTTAATACTTTACACTGTGAATACATGACTTAAAGCTAATTAATAATTTAAAAGTTTACAAACATAGGACAAAGCAAATAGATTTAGCATTTTTTTTCTGTTTCGGGAAGTAATACCGACGCATTACTAAGCTTATTTAAACGCAGTGGTCCTGGTTACACTCTATATTTAAGCTTATAATTATATGGCGTCATCAAATTTTGCATATTTATGCGTTTAAGAAGGGAACAAAATTTTGTTTTAATTTGCGTCGTAATTTGTAGAATGCAATATTTATATGGTTTAAGTTACCGCAAAATACTTTATCCCCGCTTAAGACTATTGCTTATAACTCCATGGGTTATTTTATCCAGTTCCGAGAACTGGGCACCTTTAGGCTTATCGCCTTGGTAACGGCCATTGGTTAAATTACCGGGCAATGTTTAAATTACCGGGCAATGTTTATAATACCGGGCAATGTTTAAATTACCGGGCAATGTTTAAATTACCGGGCAATGTTTAAATTACCGGGCAATGTTTAAATTACCGGGCAATGTTTATAATACCGGGCAATGTTTAAATTACCGGGCAATGTTTATAATACCGGGCGATGTTTAAATTACCGGGCAATGTTTATAATACCGGACAATGTTTAAATTACCGGGCAATGTTTAAATTACCGGGCAATGTTTATAATACCGGGCAATGTTTATAATACCGGGCAATGTTTAAATTACCGGGCAATGTTTAAATTACCGGGCAATGTTTATAATACCGGGCAATGTTTATAATACCGGGCAATGTTTAAATTACCGGGCAATGTTTAAATTACCGGGCAATGTTTATAATACCGGGCAATGTTTATAATACCGGGCAATGTTTATAATACCGGGCAATGTTTAAATTACCAGGCAATGTTTAAATTACCGGGCAATGTTTAATTTGCCGGGCAATGTTCAAATTGACGGAACTAAATTTTTAAAGTTTTAATTCGTGTCGTATACGTTTTATAAACATTATTTCATATGGGTTTCATTTGTTATTGTTTTACATGTTGAATAGAAAAATTAATTCTAAGTTTGCTTCCAAAGCAACAATAAATAAATAAATAGCAAAAAAACAAAAACAACACAACATAGGTCTGCGACTTAATGTTTGTCGTAAAAAAAATATATCAAACAATCATTAAAAAAAAAAAAGTAGTGTCGAATGTTCTTAATCAATGAATAGAACAAAATATATTCATGTTTTAATTTGCGTCGTAATTTATAGCGGGCAATTTTGTAATTGTTATAATGGGTGATGAGTAATGATTTTAACGGGTAATTCATGTTGTAGCGGGCAAATAAAAAATTACCTCACGTTTAAATTCATGTCGTAGGTCATGCGGGCAATCTCATTATAACTGCCTGAGTAGTTAGAGTGTATGTAAACATAACTTTTAGCCGGTTCGGAGGACCGGGCACATAACGGCTTGTATATATATATAAATCTCAAAAGGAATATGTATGTGGCTGGCTGGCTGGGTATGTACATACCGCATAATCTTTTTAAATACTGGACATAAAAACGTGAAATTTGCTACAAATATTCTTTGCGTTACGGCGGTGAACACTGTCAAGTTTTTAAAAAAATTTAAATGACCGCAGTGGTCAGTTTGGTCAAAAAACGCGAATAAAACGACATATTTTGGGTTCATGTTAAAATTGCCGTTCCAACTTTTTATAGTTTTTCGATCGATCGCGCTAAAAAAATAAAAAAAAGGATGGCGTTGAGATTTTTTTCAGGATGACGTCATCAAAGTTTGCGCAGAGATAGCTAGCCGGCTTTTCGTTATGACGTCATCAAATTTTGCGTATTCATTTAAAATTAACTTCGCTTCAACCTTTGCTAATGTACTTTATGAATGAATAGAACAAAATATATTCACGTTTTAATTTGCGTCGTAATTTATAGCGGGATATTTTTAAATTGTTATAATGGGTAATGATTAATGGTTTTAATGGGTATCTTACGTTGTATCTGGCAAATACAAAATTCCATCACGTTTTTATTCGTGTTGTATATGTCCACAGAATAGGTATAAAACAGAATGCGCAATCGCATTTTATTTCTGTTTTGGGCAGTAATACCGACGCCATACTAAGCCTATTTAAACGCAGTGGTCCTGATTACACTCTATATTTATGCTTATTTAGCCTACAACGTCCTTTTCTTCAAATCTACAAGTTCGAACACCCAAAGCTAATATTTCAGGCAAAATGTGCATAAACGGTTGTGTAATAAACTACAACAATGATGCGAAAACGACTGATTATCGTAAAAAAGAGCATGTCAAACTGCATGGCTTTCCTGACTCCATAAAGGATAAACAACAGCATAAACAACCTCATATTAACTCATTATGAATTATATGCCTATTTCCCTTCATAATTTTAAAAGTTTATTTGGTTTAAAAAGTATATATATTTATGTACCGGTAGCCGCAGCAATTTAGTTACCGGTACCGAGCTACGTCTAAGCCATTTTTTTTTCAAATCAGTACCGGGTAATAAATATTTGTACATCATATTGGCCTAATCATATAATGTTCAAAACAAAATGGGTAATTAAGTCAAATTTATATAAAAGTAAGCCTATAATGAAAGATAATGTAGGCCCTATATATATTGTATATATTTATGGCAGACGTAGATATCCTTTCACATTTTACTATAGTAGCGTCTCTAGCGACCGCTGCATTGCGAAAAATGGTAACTTTTAGTGAGTGCGTATATAGGGATTGTGCATTCTGTTCTATACCTATTCTGTGTATACGTCTTATAAACTTTGTAGCGGGAAATTTTTCAATTGCTAGGCAATGTTTAAATTGCCGAGCTCAACGTTTTAAAGTTTTAATTTGTATCGTATACGTCTTATAAACTATGTAGCGGGAAATTTTTATATTGCCGGGCAATGTTTAAATTTGCCGGACCAACTTTTTAAAGTTTTAATTCATGTCGTATACGTTGTATAAACTATGATTCATATCGGTTTCAGTTGTTATTGTTTTTCCTGTTGAATTTAAAATTCAATTCTAAGTTTGCTTCCAAAGCAACAATAAATAAATAGCAAAAAACACCAAAAAACAAAAAAAAAACAAAAAAAAAAATATTGATCTACGACTAATGTTGTAGCAAAAAAATATATCAAACAATCATTTTCGAATTAACAGTACTTTTTAAAAGACATGTGAGTTCTGTTTTACAGAAAGAGTTTAATTACCCAATAAACTCACAAAATTCGATCATAGTGGTCATACTTTGAGCAAGAAATAAATAAAAAATTATTATTATTTGTTTTTCCTTTTTAGTTCTATATTGAATTGGTGTATAATAAAGTGTGCAAAACAAAAATTATTTAAAAAATACTGACCACAAAAAAAAACATACTACTTTATGTATGTTGCTAAAACAAAACTAAAAAACTATAATGTGTCAAGCATATTCTAAAAAAAAGCCCGTTCGAAGAATCGGGCACATAACGGCTTGTCATATCATATATATATATAAATCTCAAAAGGAATATGTATGTATGTGGCTGGCTGGCTGGCTGGCTGGCTGGGTATGTACATACCGCATAATCTTTTTAAATACTGGACATAAAAACGTGAAATTTGCTACAAAAATTCCTTGCGTTACGGCGGTGAACACTGTCAAGGTTTTAAAAAAAATAAAATGACCGCAGTGGTCAGTTTGGTCAAAAAACGCGAATAAAACGACATATTTTGGGTTCATGTTAAAATTGCCGTTCCAACTTTTTATAGTTTTTCGATCGATCGCGCTAAAAAAATTAAAAAAAGGATGGCGTTGAGATTTTTTCAGGATGACGTCATCAAAGTTTGCGCAGAGATAGCTAGCCGGCTTTTCGTTATGACGTCATCAAATTTTGCGTATTCATTTAAAATTAACTTTGCTTCAATGTTTGCTAATGTATTTTATGAATGAATAGAACTAAATATATTCACGTTTTAATTCGTGTCGTATACGAAATATAAACTTTTGTAGTTGTTGCGTGCAATCTCATTATAACTGCTTGAGTAGTAAGAGTGTATGTAAACATAACTTTTAGCTTTTTCAATTCGTTTGAAGCGGGCGTATACGCATTAAAATCTTTCTAGCGGGAAATATTTCACGTTTCAATTCTTTTCTAGAGGGCAATATTTCACGTTTCAATTCGTTTCTAGCGGGCAATATTTCACGTTGCAGTTCGTTTCGGTTGTAGCGGGCGTACAAAATGTCATTCACATTTAAATTTGTGACGTATACATCGATAAACTTTTTAACGGGTGGGGTTTTATTAATTGCCGTATATATTAACTGTGAAGCGGGAAATCTCATTATAACTTTAGGCTTATCGCCTTGGTAACAACCATTGTTTAAATTACCGGGCAAGGTTTAAATTACCGGGTAATGTTTATAATACCGGGCAATGTTTAAATTACCGGGCAATGTTTAAATTACCGGGCAATGTTTATAATACCGGGCAATGTTTAAATTACCGGGCATTGTTTAAATTACCGGGCAATGTTTAAATTACCGGGCAATGTTTAATTTGCCGGGCAATGTTCAAATTGCCGGAACTAACTTTTTAAAGTTTTAATTCGTGTCGTATACGTTTTATAAACATTATTTCATATGGGTTTCATTTGTTATTGTTTTACATGTTGAATAGAAAATTTAATTCTAAGTTTGCTTCCAAATGAACAATAAATAAATAAATAGCAAATAAACGAAAACAACACAACATAGGTCTGCCACTTAATGTTTGTCGTAAAAAAATATATCAAACAATCATTAAAAAAAAAAAGTACTGTCGAATGTCCTTTATCAATGAATAGAACAAAATATATTCATGTTTTAATTTGCGTCGTAATTTATAGCGGGCAATTTTGTAATTGTTATAATGGGTGATGAGTAATGATTTTAACGGGTAATTCATGTTGTAGCGGGCAAATAAAAAATTACCTCACGTTTAAATTCGTGTCGTAGGTCATGCGGGCAATCTCATTATAACTGCCTGAGTAGTTAGAGTGTATGTAAACATAACTTTTAGCCGGTTCGGAGGACCGGGCACATAACGGCTTGTATCATATCATATATATATATAAATCTCAAAAGGAATATGTATGTATGTATGTGGCTGGCTGGCTGGCTGGCTGGGTATGTACATACCGCATAATCTTTTTAAATACTGGACATAAAAACGTGAAATTTTGCTACAAAAATTCTTTGCGTTACGGCGGTGAACACTGTCAAGGTTTTAAAAAAAATAAAATGACCGCAGTGGTCAGTTTGGTCAAAAAACGCGAATAAAACGACATATTTTGGGTTCATGTTAAAATTGCCGTTCCAACTTTTTATAGTTTTTCGATCGATCGCGCTAAAAAAATTAAAAAAAGGATGGCGTTGAGATTTTTTCAGGATGACGTCATCAAAGTTTGCGCAGAGATAGCTAGCCGGCTTTTCGTTATGACGTCATCAAATTTTGCGTATTCATTTAAAATTAACTTTGCTTCAATGTTTGCTAATGTATTTTATGAATGAATAGAACAAAATATATTCACGTTTTAATTCGTGTCGTATACGAAATATAAACTTTTGTAGTTGTTGCGTGCATTCTCATTATAACTGCTTGAGTAGTAAGAGTGTATGTAAACATAACTTTTAGCTTTTTCAATTCGTTTGAAGCGGGCGTATACGCATTAAAATCTTTCTAGCGGGAAATATTTCACGTTTCAATTCTTTTCTAGAGGGCAATATTTCACGTTTCAATTCGTTTCTAGCGGGCAATATTTCACGTTGCAGTTCGTTTCGGTTGTAGCGGGCGTACAAAATGTCATTCACATTTAAATTTGTGACGTATACATCGATAAACTTTTTAACGGGTGGGGTTTTATTAATTGCCGTATATATTAACTGTGAAGCGGGAAATCTCATTATAACTTTAGGCTTATCGCCTTGGTAACAACCATTGTTTAAATTACCGGGCAAGGTTTAAATTACCGGGTAATGTTTATAATACCGGGCAATGTTTAAATTACCGGGCAATGTTTAAATTACCGGACAATGTTCAAATTGCCGGAACTAACTTTTTAAAGTTTTAATTCGTGTCGTATACGTTTTATAAACATTATTTCATATGGGTTTCATTTGTTATTGTTTTACATGTTGAATAGAAAATTTAATTCCAAGTTTGCTTCCAAAGCAACAATAATAAATAAATAGCAAATAACAAAAACAAAACAACATAGGTCTGCGACTTAATGTTTGTCGTGTCGTAAAAAAACATATCAAACAATCATTTTCTTTTTTAATAAAAATACTGTCGAATGTTCTTTATCAATGAATAGAACAAAATATATTTACGTTTTAATTTGCGTCGTAATTTATAACGGGCAATTTTTTAATTGTTATAATGGGTAATGGGTAATGATTTTAACGGGTAATTTTATGTTGTAGCGGGCAAATTAGACATTACCTCACGTTTAAATTCATGTCGTAGGTCATGCGGGCAGTCTCATTATAACTGCTTGAGTAGTTAGAGTGTATGTAAACATAGCTTTTAGCCGGTTCGGAGGACCGGGCACATAACGGCTTGTATATATATAAATCTCAAAAGGAATATGTATGTATGTGGCTGGCTGGCTGGCTGGCTGGCTGGGTATGTACATACCGCATAATCTTTTTAAATACTGGACATAAAAACGTGAAATTTGCTACAAAAATTCCTTGCGTTACGGCGGTGAACACTGTCAAGGTTTTAAAAAAAATAAAATGACCGCAGTGGTCAGTTTGGTCAAAAAACGCGAATAAAACGACATATTTTGGGTTCATGTTAAAATTGCCGTTCCAACTTTTTATAGTTTTTCGATCGATCGCGCTAAAAAAAATAAAAAAAGGATGGCGTTGAGATTTTTTCAGGATGACGTCATCAAAGTTTGCGCAGAGATAGCTAGCCGGCTTTTCGTTATGACGTCATCAAATTTTGCGTATTCATTTAAAATTAACTTTGCTTCAATGTTTGCTAATGTATTTTATGAATGAATAGAACTAAATATATTCACGTTTTAATTCGTGTCGTATACGAAATATAAACTTTTGTAGTTGTTGCGTGCAATCTCATTATAACTGCTTGAGTAGTAAGAGTGTATGTAAACATAACTTTTAGCTTTTTCAATTCGTTTGAAGCGGGCGTATACGCATTAAAATCTTTCTAGCGGGAAATATTTCACGTTTCAATTCTTTTCTAGAGGGCAATATTTCACGTTTCAATTCGTTTCTAGCGGGCAATATTTCACGTTGCAGTTCGTTTCGGTTGTAGCGGGCGTACAAAATGTCATTCACATTTAAATTTGTGACGTATACATCGATAAACTTTTTAACGGGTGGGGTTTTATTAATTGCCGTATATATTAACTGTGAAGCGGGAAATCTCATTATAACTTTAGGCTTATCGCCTTGGTAACAACCATTGTTTAAATTACCGGGCAAGGTTTAAATTACCGGGTAATGTTTATAATACCGGGCAATGTTTAAATTACCGGGCAATGTTTAAATTACCGGGCAATGTTTATAATACCGGGCAATGTTTAAATTACCGGGCATTGTTTAAATTACCGGGCAATGTTTAAATTACCGGGCAATGTTTAATTTGCCGGGCAATGTTCAAATTGCCGGAACTAACTTTTTAAAGTTTTAATTCGTGTCGTATACGTTTTATAAACATTATTTCATATGGGTTTCATTTGTTATTGTTTTACATGTTGAATAGAAAATTTAATTCTAAGTTTGCTTCCAAATCAACAATAAATAAATAAATAGCAAATAAACGAAAACAACACAACATAGGTCTGCCACTTAATGTTTGTCGTAAAAAAATATATCAAACAATCATTAAAAAAAAAAAGTACTGTCGAATGTCCTTTATCAATGAATAGAACAAAATATATTCATGTTTTAATTTGCGTCGTAATTTATAGCGGGCAATTTTGTAATTGTTATAATGGGTGATGAGTAATGATTTTAACGGGTAATTCATGTTGTAGCGGGTAAATAAAAAATTACCTCACGTTTAAATTCGTGTCGTAGGTCATGCGGGCAATCTCATTATAACTGCCTGAGTAGTTAGAGTGTATGTAAACATAACTTTTAGCCGGTTCGGAGGACCGGGCACATAACGGCTTGTATATATATAAATCTCAAAAGGAATATGTATGTATGTGGCTGGCTGGCTGGCTGGGTATGTACATACCGCATAATCTTTTTAAATACTGGACATAAAAACGTGAAATTTGCTACAAATATTCTTTGCGTTACGGCGGTGAACACTGTCAAGGTTTTAAAAAAATTAAAATGACCGCAGTGGTCAGTTTGGTCAAAAAACGCGAATAAAACACAACTTTTGATTCACATTGTCTTTGCCAGTACAACTTTTTATAGTTTTTCGTCACAAAGTTAGAAAAAAAAGGATGCGCTGAGATTATTTTTATGACGTCATCAAAGTTTGCGCATGGATTTTTTAGCGATGAGGGGACATTTTTCATTCATGTTTAAATTGACGTCATCAAACTATGTGCATGGATTTTTATCTCAATGATGGGAACAAATTTTCTTCATGTTTTTATTGCCTACGTGCCGTAAACAACATAAATTCTTTACACTACCAATACTGTAGTTGATTTTCTTAATCTATCACTACTTTAATACTTTACACTGTGAATACACGACTTAAAGCTAATTAATAATTTAAAACTTTACAAACATAGGACAAAGCAAATAGATTTAGCTTTTTTTTCTGTTTCGGGAAGTAATACCGACGCCTTACTAAGCTTATTTAAACGCAGTGGTCCTGGTTACACTCTATATTTAAGCTTATAATTATATGGCGTATTCAAATTTTGCGTATTTATGCGTTTAAGAAGGGAACAAAATTTTGTTTTAATTTGCGTCGTAATTTGTAGAATGCAATATTTAAATGATTTAAGTTACCGGAAAATAGTTTATCACCGCTTAAGACTATTGCTTATAACTCCATGGGTTATTTTATCCAGTTCCGAGAACTGGGCACCTTTAGGCTTATCGCCTTGGTAACGGCCATTGTTTAAATTACCGGGCAATGTTTAAATTACCGGGCAATGTTAATAATACCGGGCAATGTTTAAATTACCGGGCAATGTTTAAATTACCGGGCAATGTTTAAATTACCGGGCAATGTTTAAATTACCGGGCAATGTTTAAATTACCGGGCAATGTTTATAATACCGGGCAATGTTTAAATTACCGGGCAATGTTTAAATTACCGGGCAATGTTCAAATTACCGGGCAATGTTTATATTACCGGGCAATGTTTAATTTGCCGGGCAATGTTTAAATTACCGGGCAATGTTTAAATTACCGGGCAATGTTTAAATTACCGGGCAATGTTTAAATTACCGGGCAATGTTTAAATTACCGGGCAATGTTTATAATAGCGGGCAATGTTTAAATTACCAAGCAATGTTTAAATTACCGGGCAAGGTTTAAATTACCAGGCAATGTTTAAATTACCGGGCAATGTTTAAATTACCGGGCAATGTTTAAATTACCGGGCAATGTTTATAATACCGGGCAATGTTTAAATTACCGGGCAATGTTTAAATTACCGGGCAATGTTCAAATTACCGGGCAATGTTTATATTACCGGGCAATGTTTAATTTGCCGGGCAATGTTTAAATTACCGGGCAATGTTTAAATTACCGGGCAATGTTTAAATTACCGGGCAATGTTTAAATTACCGGGCAATGTTTAAATTACCGGGCAATGTTTATAATAGCGGGCAATGTTTAAATTACCGGGCAATGTTTAAATTACCGGGCAAGGTTTAAATTACCAGGCAATGTTTAAATTACCGGGCAATGTTTAAATTACCGGGCAATGTTTAAATTACCGGGCAATGTTTAAATTACCGGGCAATGTTTAAATTAACGGGCAATGTTTATATTACCGGGCAATGTTTAATTTGCCGGGCAATGTTCAAATTGCTGGAACTAACATTTTAAAGTTTTAATTCGTGTCGTATACGTTTTATAAACATTATTTCATATGGGTTTCATTTGTTATTGTTTTACATGTTGAATAGAAAATTTAATTCTAAGTTTGCTTCTAAAGCAACAATAAATAAATAAATAGCAAATAAACAAAAACAACACAACATAGGTCTGCAACTTAATGTTTGTCGTAAAAAAAATATATCAAACAATCATTAAAAAAAAATAAAAGTACTGTCGATTGTTCTTAATCAATGAATAGAACAAAATATATTCATGTTTTAATTTGCGTCGTAATTTATAGCGGGCAATTTTGTAATTGTTATAATGGGCGATAAGTAATGATTTTAACGGCTAATTCATGTTGTAGCGGGCAAATAAAAAATTACCTCACGCTTAAATTCGTGTCGTAAGGCATGCGGACAATCTCATTATAACTGCCTGAGTAGTTAGAGTGTATGTAAACATAACTTTTAGCCGGTTCGGAGGACCGGGCACATAACGGCTTGTATATATATAAATCTCAAAAGGAATATGTATGTATGTATGTGGCTGGCTGGCTGGCTGGCTGGCTGGCTGGGTATGTACATACCGCATAATCTTTTTAAATACTGGACATAAAAACGTGAAATTTGCTACAAATATTCTTTGCGTTACGGCGGTGAACACTGTCAAGGTTTTAAAAAAATTAAAATGACCGCAGTGGTCAGTTTGGTCAAAAAACGCGAATAAAACACAACTTTTGATTCACATTGTCTTTGCCAGTACAACTTTTTATAGTTTTTCGTCACAAAGTTAGAAAAAAAAGGATGCGCTGAGATTATTTTTATGACGTCATCAATCTTTGCGCATGGATTTTATAGCAATGAAGGGACATTTTTCATTCATGTTTAAATTGACGTCATCAAACTATGTGCATGGATTTTATTATCTCAACTCAATGACGGGAACAAATTTTCTTCATGTTTAAATTGTCTACGTGCCGTAAACAACATAAATTCTTTACACTACCAATACTGTAGTTGATTTTCTTAATCTATCACTACTTTAATACTTTACACTGTGAATACATGACTTAAAGCTAATTAATAATTTAAAACTTTACAAACATAGGACAAAGCAAATAGATTTAGCATTTTTTTTTCTGTTTCGGGAAGTAATACCGACGCCTTACTAAGCTTATTTAAACGCAGTGGTCCTGGTTACACTCTATATTTAAGCTTATAATTATATGGCGTATTCAAATTTTGCGTATTTATGCGTTTAAGAAGGGAACAAAATTTTGTTTTAATTTGCGTCGTTATTTGTGGAATGCAATATTTAAATGGTATAAGTTACCGGAAAATACTTTATCCCCGCTTAAGACTATTGTTTATAACTCCATGGGTTATTTTATCCAGTTCCGAGAACTGGGCACCTTTAGGCTTATCGCCTAGGTAATGGCCATTGTTTAAATTACCGGGCAATGTTTAAATTACCGGGCAATGTTTATAATACCGGGCAATGTTTATAATACCGGGCAATGTTTAAATTACCGGGCAATGTTTAAATTACCGGGCAATGTTTATAATACCGGGCAATGTTTATAATACCGGGCAATGTTTAAATTACCGGGCAATGTTTAAATTACCGGGCAATGTTTAAATTACCGGGCAATGTTTATAATACCGGGCAATGTTTATAATACCGGGCAATGTTTCAAATTACCGGGCAATGTTTAAATTACCGGGCAATGTTTAATTTGCCGGGCAATGTTCAAATTGCCGGAACTAAATTTTTAAAGTTTTAATTCGTGTCGTATACGTTTTATAAACATTATTTTATAAGGGTTTCATTTGTTATTGTTTTACATGTTGAATAGAAAATTTAATTCTAAGTTTGCTTCCAAAGCAACAATAAATAAATAAATAGCAAATAAACAAAAACAACACAACTTAGGTCTGCGACTTAATGTTTGTCGTAAAAAAAATATATCAAACAATCATTAAAAAAAAAAAAAGTACTGTCGAATGTTCTTAATCAATGAATAGAACAAAATATATTCATGTTTTAATTTGCGTCGTAATTTATATCGGGCAATTTTGTAATTGTTATAATGGGTGATGAGTAATGATTTTAACGGGTAATTCATGTTGTAGCGGGCAAATAAAAAATTACCTCACGTTTTAATTCGTGTCGTAGGTCATGCGGGCAATCTCATTATAACTGCCTGAGTAGTTAGAGTGTATGTAAACATAACTTTTAGCCGGTTCGGAGGACCGGGCACATAACGGCTTGTATATATATAAATCTCAAAAGGAATATGTATGTATGTATGTGGCTGGCTGGCTGGCTGGCTGGCTGGCTGGGTATGTACATACCGCATAATCTTTTTAAATACTGGACATAAAAACGTGAAATTTGCTACAAATATTCTTTGCGTTACGGCGGTGAACACTGTCAAGGTTTTAAAAAAATTAAAATGACCGCAGTGGTCAGTTTGGTCAAAAAACGCGAATAAAACACAACTTTTGATTCACATTGTCTTTGCCAGTACAACTTTTTATAGTTTTTCGTCACAAAGTTAGAAAAAAAAGGATGCGCTGAGATTATTTTTATGACGTCATCAATCTTTGCGCATGGATTTTATAGCAATGAAGGGACATTTTTCATTCATGTTTAAATTGACGTCATCAAACTATGTGCATGGATTTTATTATCTCAACTCAATGACGGGAACAAATTTTCTTCATGTTTAAATTGTCTACGTGCCGTAAACAACATAAATTCTTTACACTACCAATACTGTAGTTGATTTTCTTAATCTATCACTACTTTAATACTTTACACTGTGAATACATGACTTAAAGCTAATTAATAATTTAAAACTTTACAAACATAGGACAAAGCAAATAGATTTAGCATTTTTTTTTCTGTTTCGGGAAGTAATACCGACGCCTTACTAAGCTTATTTAAACGCAGTGGTCCTGGTTACACTCTATATTTAAGCTTATAATTATATGGCGTATTCAAATTTTGCGTATTTATGCGTTTAAGAAGGGAACAAAATTTTGTTTTAATTTGCGTCGTTATTTGTGGAATGCAATATTTAAATGGTATAAGTTACCGGAAAATACTTTATCCCCGCTTAAGACTATTGTTTATAACTCCATGGGTTATTTTATCCAGTTCCGAGAACTGGGCACCTTTAGGCTTATCGCCTAGGTAATGGCCATTGTTTAAATTACCGGGCAATGTTTAAATTACCGGGCAATGTTTATAATACCGGGCAATGTTTATAATACCGGGCAATGTTTAAATTACCGGGCAATGTTTAAATTACCGGGCAATGTTTATAATACCGGGCAATGTTTATAATACCGGGCAATGTTTAAATTACCGGGCAATGTTTAAATTACCGGGCAATGTTTAAATTACCGGGCAATGTTTATAATACCGGGCAATGTTTATAATACCGGGCAATGTTTCAAATTACCGGGCAATGTTTAAATTACCGGGCAATGTTTAATTTGCCGGGCAATGTTCAAATTGCCGGAACTAAATTTTTAAAGTTTTAATTCGTGTCGTATACGTTTTATAAACATTATTTCATAAGGGTTTCATTTGTTATTGTTTTACATGTTGAATAGAAAATTTAATTCTAAGTTTGCTTCCAAAGCAACAATAAATAAATAAATAGCAAATAAACAAAAACAACACAACTTAGGTCTGCGACTTAATGTTTGTCGTAAAAAAAATATATCAAACAATCATTAAAAAAAAAAAAAGTACTGTCGAATGTTCTTAATCAATGAATAGAACAAAATATATTCATGTTTTAATTTGCGTCGTAATTTATATCGGGCAATTTTGTAATTGTTATAATGGGTGATGAGTAATGATTTTAACGGGTAATTCATGTTGTAGCGGGCAAATAAAAAATTACCTCACGTTTAAATTCGTGTCGTAGGTCATGCGGGCAATCTCATTATAACTGCCTGAGTAGTTAGAGTGTATGTAAACATAACTTTTAGCCGGTTCGGAGGACCGGGCACATAACGGCTTGTATATATATAAATCTCAAAAGGAATATGTGGCTGGCTGGCTGGCTGGCTGGCTGGGTATGTACATACCGCATAATCTTTTTAAATACTGGACATAAAAACGTGACATTTGCTACAAATATTCTTTGCGTTACGGCGGTGAACACTGTCAAGGTTTTAAAAAAATTAAAATGACCGCAGTGGTCAGTTTGGTCAAAAAACGCGAATAAAACACATCTTTTGATTCACATTGACTTTGCCAGTACAATTTTTTATAGTTTTTCGTCACAAAGTTAGAAAAAAAAGGATGCGCTGAGATTATTTTTATGACGTCATCAAAGTTTGCGCATGGATTTTATAGCAATGAAGGGACATTTTTCATCCATGTTTAAATTGACGTCATCAAACTATGTGCATGGATTTTTATCTCAACTCAATGACGGGAACAAATTTTCTTCATGTTTAAATTGTCTACGTGCCGTAAACAACATAAATTCTTTACACTACCAATACTGTAGTTGATTTTCTTAATCTATCACTACTTTAATACTTTACACTGTGAATACATGACTTAAAGCTAATTAATAATTTAAAACTTGACAAACATGGGACAAAAGCAAATAGATATAGTATTTTTTTTTCTGTTTCGGGAAGTAATACCGACGCCTTAGTAAGCTTATTTAAACGCAGTGGTCCTGGTTACACTCTATATTTAAGCTTATAATTATATGGCGTCATCAAATTTTGCGTATTTATGCGTTTAAGAAGGGAACAAAACTTTGTTTTAATTTGCGTCGTAATTTGTAGAATGCAATATTTAAATGGTTTCAGTTACCGGAAAATACTTTCTCCCCGCTTAAGACTATTGCTTATAACTCCATGGGTTATTTTATCCAGTTCCGAGAACTGGGCACCTTTAGGCTTATCGCCTTGGTAACGGCCATTGTTTAAATTACCGGGCAATGTTTAAATTAACGGGCAATGTTTATAATACCGGGCAATGTTTAAATTACCGGGCAATGTTTAAATTACCGGGCAATGTTTATAATACCGGGCAATGTTTAAATTACCGGGCAATGTTTAAATTACCGGGCAATGTTTAAATTACCGGGCAATGTTTAATTTGCCGGGCAATGTTCAAATTGCCGGAACTAACTTTTTAAAGTTTTAATTCGTGTCGTATACGTTTTATAAACATTATTTCATATGGGTTTCATTTGTTATTGTTTTACATGTTGAATAGAAAATTTAATTCTAAGTTTGCTTCCAAATCAACAATAAATAAATAAATAGAAAATAAACGAAAACAACACAACATAGGTCTGCCACTTAATGTTTGTCGTAAAAAAATATATCAAACAATCATTAAAAAAAAAAAGTACTGTCGAATGTTCTTTATCAATGAATAGAACAAAATATATTCATGTTTTAATTTGCGTCGTAATTTATAGCGGGCAATTTTGTAATTGTTATAATGGGTGATGAGTAATGATTTTAACGGGTAATTCATGTTGTAGCGGGCAAATAAAAAATTACCTCACGTTTAAATTCGTGTCGTAGGTCATGCGGGCAATCTCATTATAACTGCCTGAGTAGTTAGAGTGTATGTAAACATAACTTTTAGCCGGTTCGGAGGACCGGGCACATAACGGCTTGTATATATATATAAATCTCAAAAGGAATATGTATGTGGCTGGCTGGCTGGGTATGTACATACCGCATAATCTTTTTAAATACTGGACATAAAAACGTGAAATTTGCTACAAATATTCTTTGCGTTACGGCGGTGAACACTGTCAAGGTTTTAAAAAAATTAAAATGACCGCAGTGGTCAGTTTGGTCAAAAAACGCGAAAAAAACACAACTTTTGATTCACATTGTCTTTGCCAGTACAACTTTTTATAGTTTTTCGTCACAAAGTTAGAAAAAAAAGGATGCGCTGAGATTATTTTTATGACGTCATCAATATTTGCGCATGGATTTTATAGCTATGAAGGGACATTTTTCATTCATGTTTAAATTGACGTCATCAAACTATGTGCATGGATTTTATTATCTCAACTCAATGACGGGAACAAATTTTCTTCATGTTTAAATTGTCTACGTGCCGTAAACAACATAAATTCTTTACACTACCAATACTGTAGTTGATTTTCTTAATCTATCACTACTTTAATACTTTACACTGTGAATACATGACTTAAAGCTAATTAATAATAATAATTTAAAACTTGACAAACATAGGACAAAAGCAAATAGATATAGTATTTTTTTTTCTGTTTCGGGAAGTAATACCGACGCCTTAGTAAGCTTATTTAAACGCAGTGGTCCTGGTTACGCTCTATATTTAAGCTTATAATTATATGGCGTCATCAAATTTTGCGTATTTATGCGTTTAAGAAGGGAACAAAACTTTGTTTTAATTTGCGTCGTAATTTGTAGAATGCAATATTTAAATGGTTTCAGTTACCGGAAAATACTTTCTCCCCGCTTAAGACTATTGCTTATAACTCCATGGGTTATTTTATCCAGTTCCGAGAACTGGGCACCTTTAGGCTTATCGCCTTGGTAACGGCCATTGTTTAAATTACCGGGCAATGTTTAAATTACCGGGCAATGTTTAAATTACCGGGCAATGTTTAAATTACCGGGCAATGTTTATAATACCGGGCACTGTTTAAATTACCGGGCAATGTTTAAATTACCGGGCAATGTTTAAATTACCGGGCAATGTTTAAATTACCGGGCAATGTTTAATTTGCCGGGCAATGTTCAAATTGCCGGAACTAACTTTTTAAAGTTTTAATTCGTGTCGTATACGTTTTATAAACATTATTTCATATGGGTTTCATTTGTTATTGTTTTACATGTTGAATAGAAAATTTAATTCTAAGTTTGCTTCCAAATCAACAATAAATAAATAAATAGCAAATAAACGAAAACAACACAACATAGGTCTGCCACTTAATGTTTGTCGTAAAAAAATATATCAAACAATCATTAAAAAAAAAAAGTACTGTCGAATGTTCTTTATCAATGAATAGAACAAAATATATTCATGTTTTAATTTGCGTCGTAATTTATATCGGGCAATTTTGTAATTGTTATAATGGGTGATGAGTAATGATTTTAACGGGTAATTCATGTTGTAGCGGGCAAATAAAAAATTACCTCACGTTTAAATTCGTGTCGTAGGTCATGCGGGCAATCTCATTATAACTGCCTGAGTAGTTAGAGTGTATGTAAACATAACTTTTAGCCGGTTCGGAGGACCGGGCACAAAACGGCTTGTCATATCATATCATATCATATATATATATAAATCTCAAAAGGAATATGTATGTGGCTGGCTGGGTATGTACATACCGCATAATCTTTTTAAATACTGGACATAAAAACGTGAAATTTGCTACAAATATTCTTTGCGTTACGGCGGTGAACACTGTCAAGGTTTTAAAAAAATTAAAATGACCGCAGTGGTCAGTTTGGTCAAAAAACGCGAATAAAACGACATATTTTGGGTTCATGTTAAAATTGCCGTTCCAACTTTTTATAGTTTTTCGATCGATCGCGCTAAAAAAATAAAAAAAAGGATGGCGTTGAGATTTTTTTCAGGATGACGTCATCAAAGTTTGCGCAGAGATAGCTAGCCGGCTTTTCGTTATGACGTCATCAAATTTTGCGTATTCATTTAAAATTAACTTTGCTTCAACCTTTGCTAATGTACTTTATGAATGAATAGAACAAAATATATTCACGTTTTAATTTGCGTCGTAATTTATAGCGGGATATTTTTAAATTGTTATAATGGGTAATGATTAATGGTTTGAATGGGTATCTTACGTTGTATCTGGGAAATACAAAATTCCTTCACGTTTTTATTCGTGTTGTATGTGTCCACAGAATAGGTATAAAACAGAATGCGCAATCGCATTTTATTTCTGTTTTGGGCAGTAATACCGACGCCATACTAAGCCTATTTAAACGCAGTGGTCCTGGTTACACTCTATATTTATGCTTATTTAGCCTACAACGTCCTTTTCTTCAAATCTACAAGTTTGAACACCCAAAGCTAATAGTTCAGGCAAAATGTGCATAAACGGTTGTGTAATAAACTACAACAATGATGCGAAAACGACTGATTATCGTAAAAAAAAACATGTCAAACTGCATGGCTTTCCTGACTCCATAAAGGATAAACAACGGCATAAACAACCTCATATTAACTCATTATGAATTATATGCCTATTTCCCTTCATAATTTTAAAAGTTTATTTTGGTTTAAAAAGTATATATTTATGTACCGGTAGCCGTAGCAATTTAGTTACCGGTACCGAGCTACGTCTAAGCCATTTTTTTTCAAATCAGTACCGGGTAATAAATATTTTTACATCATATTGGCCTAATCCTATAATGTTGAAAACAAAATGGGTAATTAAGTCAAATTTATATAAAAGTAAGCCTATAATGAAAGATAATGTAGGCCCTATATATATTGTATATATTTATGGCAGACGTAGATATCCTTTCTCATTTTATTATAGTAGCGTCTCTATCGACCGCTGCATTGCGGAAAATGGTAACTTTCAGTGACTGCGTATATAGAGATTGTGCATTCTGTTCTATACCTATTCTGTGTATACGTCTTATAAACTTTGTAGCGGGAAATTTTTCAATTGCCAGGCAATGTTTAAATTGTCGAGCTCAACGTTTTAAAGTTTTAATTTGTATCGTATACGTCTTATAAACTATGTAGCGGGAAATTTTTATATTGCCGGGCAATGTTTGAATTTGCCAGACCAACTTTTTAAAGTTTTAATTCATGTCGTATACGTTGTATAAACTATGATTCATATCGGTTTCAGTTGTTATTGTTTTTCCTGTTGAATTTAAAATTTAATTTTAAGTTTGCTTCCAAAGCAACAATAAATAAATAGCAAATATCACCAACAAAAAAACACAAAAAAAAAAAAATATTGATCTACGACTAATGTTGTAGAAAAAAAAAATCAAACAATCATTTTTGAATTAACAGTACTTTTTAAAAGACATGTGAGTTCTATTTTACAGAAAGAGTTTAATTACCCAATAAACTCACAAAATTCGATCATAGTGGTCATACTTTGAGCAAGAAATAAAAAAAAATTATTATTATTTGTTTTTCCTTTTTAGTTGTATATTGAATTGGTGTATAATAAAGTGTGAAAAACAAAAATAAATTTAAAAAATACTGACCACAAAAAAAAAAACATACTACTTTATGTATGTTGCGAAAACAAAACTAAAAAACTATAATGTGTCAAGCATATTCTAAAAAAAAGCCCGTTCGAAGAATCGGGCACATAACGGCTTGTATATATATAAATCTCAAAAGGAATATGTGGCTGGCTGGCTGGCTGGCTGGCTGGCTGGCTGGCTGGGTATGTACATACCGCATAATCTTTTTAAATACTGGACATAAAAACGTGAAATTTGCTACAAATATTCTTTGCGTTACGGCGGTGAACACTGTCAAGGTTTTAAAAAAATTTAAATGACCGCAGTGGTCAGTTTGGTCAAAAAACGCGAATAAAACGACATATTTTGGGTTCATGTTGAATTTGCCGTTCCAACTTTTTATAGTTTTTCGATCGATCGCGCTAAAAAAATTAAAAAAAGGATGGCGTTGAGATTTTTTTTAGGATGACGTCATCAAAGTTTGCGCAGAGATAGATAGCCGGCTTTTCGTAATGACGTCATCAAATTTTGCGTATTCATTTAAAATTAACTTTGCTTCAATGTTTGCTAATGTATTTTATGAATGAATAGAACAAAATATATTCACGTTTTAATTCGTGTCGTATACGAAATATAAACTTTGTAGTTGTTGCGTGCAATCTCATTATAACTGCTTGAGTAGTAAGAGTGTATGTAAACATAACTTTTAGCTTTTTCAATTCGTTTGAAGCGGGCGTATACGCATTAAAATCTTTCTAGCGGGAAATATTTCACTCAATTCGTTTCTAGCGGGAAATATTTCACGTTTCAGTTCGTTTCGGTTGTAGCGGGCGTACAAAATGTCATTCACATTTAAATTTGTGACATATACATCGATAAACTTTTTAACGGGCATGGTTTTATTAATTGCCGTATATATTAACTGTGTAGCGGGCAATCTCATTATAACTCCATGGGTAGATAAAGTGTATGTAAAATATCATTATGCGATTAAATTGAACACAATTTTTTTTTTTTTAAAGTTTCTTCTTTGTTTCTTATTGGTTTCATTTGTTATTGTTTTACATGTTGAATAGAAAAAATAATTCTAAGTTTGCTTCCAAAGCAACAATAAATAAATAAACAGCAAATAAACAAAAACAACACAACATAGGTCTGCGACTTAATGTTTGTCGTAAAAAAATATATCAAACAATCATTTAAAAAAAAAGTACTGTCGAATGTTCTTTATCAATGAATAGAACAAAATATATTCATGTTTTAATTTGCGTCGTAATTTATAGCGGGCAATTTTGTAATTGTTATAATGGGTGATGAGTAATGATTTTAACGGGTAATTCATGTTGTAGCGGGCAAATGAAAAATTACCTTTAATTGCCTTATATATTAACTGTGTAGCGGGCAATCTCATTATAACTCCATGGATATGTAAAGTGTATGTAAAGATCATTATGCGATTACATTGAACACAATGTAACAAAAAAAATATTTCTTCTTTGTTTCTTATGGGTTTCATTTGTTATTGTTTTACATGTTAAATAGAAAATTTAATTATAAGTTTGCTTCCAAAGCTACAATAAATAAATAAATAGTAAATAACAAAAACAACACAACATAGGTCTGCGACTTAATGTTTGTCGTAAAAAAAATATATCAAACAATCATTAAAAAAAAATAAAAGTACTGTCGAATGTTCTTAATCAATGAATAGAACAAAATATATTCATGTTTTAATTTGCGTCGTAATTTATAGCGGGCCATTTTGTAATTGTTATAATGGGTGATGAGTAATGATTTTAACGGGTAATTCATGTTGTAGCGGGCAAATAAAAAATTACCTTTAATTGCCTTATATATTAACTGTGTAGCGGGCAATCTCATTATAACTCCATGGATATGTAAAGTGTATGTAAAAGATCATTATGCGATTACATTGAACACAATGTAACAAAAAAAATATTTCTTCTTTGTTTCTTATGGGTTTCATTTGTTATTGTTTTACATGTTAAATAGAAAATTTAATTATAAGTTTGCTTCCAAAGCTACAATAAATAAATAAATAGTAAATAACAAAAACAACACAACATAGGTCTGCGACTTAATGTTTGTCGTAAAAAAAATATATCAAACAATCATTAAAAAAAAATAAAAGTACTGTCGAATGTTCTTAATCAATGAATAGAACAAAATATATTCATGTTTTAATTTGCGTCGTAATTTATAGCGGGCAATTTTGTAATTGTTATAATGGGTGATGAGTAATGATTTTAACGGGTAATTCATGTTGTAGCGGGCAAATAAAAAATTACCTCACGTTTAAATTCGTGTCGTAGGTCATGCGGGCAATCTCATTATAACTGCCTGAGTAGTTAGAGTGTATGTAAACATAACGTTTAGCCGGTTCGGAGGACCGGGCACATAACGGCTTGTATATATATAAATCTCAAAAGGAATATGTGGCTGGCTGGCTGGCTGGCTGGCTGGCTGGGTATGTACATACCGCATAATCTTTTTAAATACTGGACATAAAAACGTGAAATTTGCTACAAATATTCTTTGTGTTACGGCGGTGAACACTGTCAAGGTTTAAAAAAAATTAAAATGACCGCAGTGGTCAGTTTGGTCAAAAAACGCGAATAAAACGACATATTTTGGGTTCATGTTGAATTTGCCGTTCCAACTTTTTATAGTTTTTCGATCGATCGCGCTAAGAAAATATAAAAAAAGGATGGCGTTGAGATTTTTTTCAGGATGACGTCATCAAAATTTGCGCAGGGATAGCTGGTTGTCTTTTTTTTATGGCGTCATCGAATTCTGCGTATTCATTTTAATTAACTTCGCTTCAACCTTTGCTAATGTACTTTATGAATGATTAGAACAAAATATATTCACGTTTTAATTTGCGTCGTAATTTATAGCGGGATATTTTTAAATTGTTATAATGGGTAATGATTAATGGTTTTAATGGGTATCTTACGTTGTATCTGGCAAATAAAAAATTCCTTCACGTTTTTATTCGTGTTGTATATGTCCACAGAATAGGTATAAAACAGAATGCGCAATCGCATTTTATTTCTGTTTTGGGCAGTAATACCGACGCCATACTAAGCTTATTTAAACGCAGCGGTCCTGGTTACACTCTATATTTATGCTTATTTAGCCTACAACGTCCTTTTCTTCAAATCTACAAGTTCGAACACCCAAAGCTAATATTTCAGGCAAAATGTGCATGAACGGTTGTGTAATAAACTACAACAATGATGCGAAAACGACTGATTAACGTAAAAAAGAGCATGTCAAACTGCATGGCTTTCCTGACTCCATAAAGGATAAACAACAGCATAAACAACCTCATATTAACTCATTATGAATTATATGCCTATTTCCCATCATAATTTTAAAAGTTTATTTTGGTTTAAAAAGTATATATATTTATGTACCGGTAGCCGTAGCAATTTAGTTACCGGTACCGAGCTACGTCTAAGACATTTTTTTTTCAAATCAGTACCGGGTAATAAATATTTTTACATCATATTGGCCTAATCATATAATGTTCAAAACAAAATGGGTAATTAAGTCAAATTTATATAAAAGTAAGCCTATAATGAAAGATGATGTAGGCCCTATATATATTGTATATATTTATGGCAGACGTAGATATCCTTTCACATTTTACTATAGTAGCGTCTCTAGCGACCGCTGCATTGCGGAAAATGGTAACTTTTAGTGACTGCGTATATAGGGATTGTGCATTCTGTTCTATACCTATTCTGTGTATACGTCTTATAAACTTTGTAGCGGGAAATTTTTCAATTGCCAGGCAATGTTTAAATTGCCGAGCTCAACGTTTTAAAGTTTTAATTTGTATCGTATACGTCTTATAAACTATGTAGCGGGAAATTTTTATATTGCCGGGCAATGTTTAAATTTGCCGGACCAACTTTTAAAAGTTTTAATTCATGTCGTATACGTTGTGTAAACTATGATTCATATCGGTTTCAGTTGTTATTGTTTTTCCTGTTGAATGTAAAATTTAATTCTAAGTTTGCTTCCAAAGCAACAATAAATAAATAGCAAATAACACCAACAAAAACAAAAAAAAAAGCAAAAATAAATAAATATTGATCTACGACTAATGTTGTAGCAAAAAAATATATCAAACAATCATTTTCGAATTAACAGTACTTTTTAAAAGACATTTGAGTTCTGTTTTACAGAAAGAGTTTAATTACCCATTAAACTCACAAAATTCGATCATAGTGGTCATACTTTGAGCAAGAAATAAAAAAAAATTATTATTATTTGTTTTTCCTTTTTAGTTGTATATTGAATTGGTGTATAATAAAGTGTGCAAAACAAAAATAAATTAAAAAAATACTGACCACGAAAAAAAACATACTACTTTATGTATGTTGCAAAAACAAAACGAATAAACTATAATGTGTCAAGCATATTCTAAAAAAAAGCCCGTTCGAAGAATCGGGCACATAACGGCTTGTATATATATAAATCTCAAAAGGAATATGTGGCTGGCTGGCTGGCTGGCTGGCTGGCTGGCTGGCTGGGTATGTACATACCGCATAATCTTTTTAAATACTGGACATAAAAACGTGAAATTTGCTACAAATATTCTTTGCGTTACGGCGGTGAACACTGTCAAGGTTTTAAAAAAATTAAAATGACCGCAGTGGTCAGTTTGGTCAAAAAACGCGAATAAAACGACATATTTTGGGTTCATGTTAAAATTGCCGTTCCAACTTTTTATAGTTTTTCGATCGATCGCGCTAAAAAATAAAAAAAAAGGATGGCGTTGAGATTTTTTTCAGGATGACGTCATCAAAGTTTGCGCAGAGATAGCTAGCCGGCTTTTCGTTATGACGTCATCAAATTTTGCGTATTCATTTAAAATTAACTTTGCTTCAACCTTTGCTAATGTACTTTATGAATGAATAGAACAAAATATATTCACGTTTTAATTTGCGTCGTAATTTATAGCGGGATATTTTTAAATTGTTATAATGGGTAATGATTAATGGTTTTAATGGGTATCTTACGTTGTATCTGGCAAATACAAAATTCCTTCACGTTTTTATTCGTGTTGTATATGTCCACAGAATAGGTATAAAACAGAATGCGCAATCGCATTTTATTTCTGTTTTGGGCAATAATACCGACGCCATACTAAGCCTATTTAAACGCAGTGGTCCTGGTTACACTCTATATTTATGCTTATTTAGCCTACAGCGTCCTTTTCTTCCAATTTACAAGTTCGAACACCCAAAGCTAATATTTCAGGCAAAATGTGCATAAACGGTTGTGTAATAAACTACAACAATGATGCGAAAACGACCGATTATCGTAAAAAAGAGCATGTCAAACTGCATGGCTTTCCTGACTCCATAAAGGATAAACAACAGCATAAACAAGCTCATATTAACTCATTATGAATTATATGTCTATTTCCCTTCATAATTTTAAAAGTTTATTTTGGTTTAAAAAGTATATATATTTATGTACCGGTAGCCGCAGCAATTTAGTTACCGGTACCGAGCTACGTCTAAGCCATTTTTTTTTCAAATCAGTACCGGGTAATAAATATTTTTACATCATATTGGCCTAATCATATAATGTTCAAAACAAAATGGGTAATTAAGTCAAATTTATATAAAAGTAAATCTATAATGAAAGATAATGTAGGCCCTATATATATTGTATATATTTATGGCAGACGTAGATATCCTTTCACATTTTACTATAGTAGCGTCTCTAGCGACCGCTGCATTGCGGAATATGGTAACTTTTAGTGACTGCGTATATAGGGATTGTGCATTCTGTTCTATACCTATTCTGTGTATACGTCTTATAAACTTTGTAGCGGGAAATTTTTCAATTGCCAGGCAATGTTTAAATTGCCGAGCTCAACGTTTTAAAGTTTTAATTTGTATCGTATACGTCTTATAAACTATGTAGCGGGAAATTTTTATATTGCCGGGCAATGTTTAAATTTGCCGGACCAACTTTTTAAAGTTTTAATTCATGTCGTATACGTTGTATAAACTATGATTCATATCGGTTTCAGTTGTTATTGTTTTTCCTGTTGAATTTAAAATTTAATTCTAAGTTTGCTTCCAAAGCAACAATAAATAAATAGCAAATAACACCAACAAAAACAAAAAAACAACAAAAAAAAAATATTGATCTACGACTAATGTTGTAGCAAAAAAATATATCAAACAATCATTTTCGAATTAACAGTACGTTTGAAAAGACATGTGAGCTCTGTTTTACAGAAAGAGTTTAATTACCCAATAAACTCACAAAATTCGATCATAGTGGTCATACTTTGAGCAAGAAATAAAAAAATATTATTATTATTTGTTTTTCCTTTTTAGTTGTATATTGAATTGGTGTATAATAAAGTGTGCAAAACAAAAATAAATTAAAAAAATACTGACCACAAAAAAACAACAAACTACTTCATGTATGTTGCAAAAACAAAACTAAAAACTATAATGTGTCAAGCATATTCTAAAAAAAGCCCGTTCGAAGAATCGGGCACATAACGGCTTGTATATATATAAATCTCAAAAGGAATATGTATGTGGCTGGCTGGCTGGGTATGTACATACCGCATAATCTTTTTAAATACTGGACATAAAAACGTGAAATTTGCTACAAATATTCTTTGCGTTACGGCGGTGAACACTGTCAAGGTTTTAAAAAAATTTAAATGACCGCAGTGGTCAGTTTGGTCAAAAAACGCGAATAAAACGACATATTTTGGGTTCATGTTGAATTTGCCGTTCCAACTTTTTATAGTTTTTCGATCGATCGCGCTAAAAAAATAAGACAAAAGGACGCGCAGAGATTATTTTTATATGACGTCATCAAAGTTTGCGCAGGGATAGCTGGCTGTCTTTTTTTTATGGCGTCATCGAGTTTTGCGTATTCATTTTAATTAACTTCGCTTCAACGTTTGCTAATGTACTTTATGAATGAATAGAACAAAATATATTCACGTTTTAATTTGCGTCGTAATTTATAGCGGGATATTTTAAAATTGTTATAATGGGTAATGATTAATGGTTTTAATGGGTAACTTACGTTGTATCTGGCAAATAAAAAAATCCTTCACGTTTTTATTCGTGTTGTATATGTCCACAGAATAGGTATAAAACAGAATGCGCAATCGCATTTTATTTCTGTTTTGGGCAGTAATACCGACGCCATACTAAGCTTATTTAAACGCAGCGGTCCTGGTTACACTCTATATATATGCTTATTTAGCCTACAACGTCCTTTTCTTCAAATCTACAAGTTCGAACACCCAAAGCTAATATTTCAGGCATAATGTGCATAAACGGTTGTGTAATAAACTACAACAATGATGCGAAAACGACTGATTATCGTAAAAAAGAGCATGTCAAACTGCATGGCTTTCCAGACTCCATAAAGGATAAACAACGGCATAAACAACCTCATATTAACTCATTATGAATTATATGCCTATTTCCCTTCATAATTTTAAAAGTTTATTTTGGTTTAAAAAGTATATATTTATACCGGTAGCCGTAGCAATTTAGTTACCGGTACCGAGCTACGTCTAAGCCATTTTTTTTCAAATCAGTTCCGGGTAATAAATATTTTTACATCATATTGGCCGAATCCTATAATGTTGAAAACAAAATGGGTAATTAAGTCAAATTTATATAAAAGTAAGCCTATAATGAAAGATAATGTAGGCCCTATATATATTGTATATATTTATGGCAGACGTAGATATCCTTTCTCATTTTATTATAGTAGCGTCTCTATTGACCGCTGCATTGCGGAAAATGGTAACTTTCAGTGACTGCGTATATAGGGATTGTGCATTCTGTTCTATACCTATTCTGTGTATACGTCTTATAAACTTTGTAGCGGGAAATTTTTCAATTGCCAGGCAATGTTTAAATTGCCGAGCTCAACGTTTAAAAGTTTTAATTTGTATCGTATACGTCTTATAAACTATGTAGCGGGAAATTTTTATATTGCCGGGCAATGTTTGAATTTGCCGGACCAACTTTTTAAAGTTTTAATTCATGTCGTATACGTTGTATAAACTATGATTCATATCGGTTTCAGTTGTTATTGTTTTTTTTTGTTACATTTAAAATTTAATTCTAAGTTTGCTTCCAAAGCAACAATAAATAAATAGCAAATAACACCAACAAAAACAAAAAAAAATAAAAAAATAAATATTGATCTACGACTAATGTTGTAGCAAAAAAATATATCAAACAATCATTTTTGAATTAACAGTACTTTTTAAATGACATGTGAGTTCTGTTTTACAGAAAGAGTTTAATTACCCAATAAACTCACAAAATTCGATCATAGTGGTCATGCTTTGAGCAAGAAATTAAAAAAAAATATTATTATTTGTTTTTCACTTTTTAGGTGTATATTGAATTGGTGTATAATAAAGTGTGCAAAACAAAAATAAATACTGATCACAAAAAAATACTACTTTATGTATGTTGCAAAAACAAAACTAAAAAACTATAATGTGTCAAGCATATTCTAAAAAAAAGCCCGTTCTAAGAATCGGGCACATATCGGCTTGTCATATCATATATATATATAAATCTCAAAAGGAATATGTATGTATGTGGCTGGCTGGCTGGCTGGCTGGCTGGGTATGTACATACCGCATAATCTTTTTAAATACTGGACATAAAAACGTGAAATTTGCTACAAATATTCTTTGCGTTACGGCGGTGAACACTGTCAAGGTTTTAAAAAAATTTAAATGACCGCAGTGGTCAGTTTGGTCAAAAAACGCGAATAAAACGACATATTTTGGGTTCATGTTGAATTTGCCGTTCCAACTTTTTATAGTTTTTCGATCGATCGCGCTAAAAAAATTAAAAAAAGGATGGCGTTGAGATTTTTTTCAGGATGACGTCATCAAAGTTTGCGCAGAGATAGCTGGTTGTCTTTTTTTTTTATGGCGTCATCGAATTTTGCGTATTCATTTTAATTAACTTCGCTTCAACGTTTGCTAATGTACTTTATGAATGAATAGAACAAAATATATTCACGTTTTAATTTGCGTCGTAATTTATAGCGGGATATTTTTAAATTGTTATAATGGGTAATGATTAATGGTTTTAATGGGTATCTTACGTTGTATCTGGCAAATAAAAAATTCCTTCACGTTTTTATTCGTGTTGTATATGTCCACAGAATAGGTATAAAACAGAATGCGCAATTTCGAACACCCAAAGCTAATATTTCAGGCAAAATGTGCATAAACGGTTGTGTAATAAACTACAACAATGATGCGAAAACGACTGATTATCGTAAAAAAGAGCATGTCAAACTGCATGGCTTTCCTGATTCCATAAAGGATAAACAACAGCATAAACAACCTCATATTAACTCATTATGAATTATATGCCTATTTCCCTTCATAATTTTAAAAGTTTATTTTGGTTTAAAAAGTATATATATTTATGTACCGGTAGCCGTAGCAATTTAGTTACCGGTACCGAGCTACGTCTAAGCCATTTTTTTTTCAAATCAGTACCGGGTAATAAATATTTTTACATCATATTGGCCTAATCATATAATGTTCAAAACAAAATGGGTAATTAAGTCAAATTTATATAAAAGTAAGCCTAAAATGAAAGATAATGTAGGCCCTATATATATTGTATATATTTATGGCAGACGTAGATATCCTTTCACATTTTACTATAGTAGCGTCTCTAGCGACCGCTGCATTGCGGAAAATGGTAACTTTTAGTGACTGCGTATATAAGGATTGTGCATTCTGTTCTATACCTATTCTGTGTATACGTCTTATAAACTTTGTAGCGGGAAATTTTTCAATTGCCAGGCAATGTTTAAATTGCCGAGCTCAACGTTTTAAAGTTTTAATTTGTATCGTATACGTCTTATAAACTATGTAGCGGGAAATTTTTATATTGCCGGGCAATGTTTAAATTTGAAGGACCAACTTTTAAAAGTTTTAATTCATGTCGTATACGTTGTATAAACTATGATTCATATCGGTTTCAGTTGTTATTGTTTTTCCTGTTGAATTTAAAATTTAATTCTAAGTTTGCTACCAAAGCAACAATAAATAAATAGCAAATAACACCAACAAAATCAAAAAAAAAAGCAAAAATAAATAAATATTGATCTACGACTAATGTTGTAGCAAAAAAATATATCAAACAATCATTTTCGAATTAACAGTACTTTTTAAAAGACATGTGAGTTCTGTTTTACAGAAAGAGTTTAATTACCCAATTATCTCACAAAATTCGATCATAGTGGTCATACTTTGAGCAAGAAATAAAAAAAAATTATTTGTTTTTCCTTTTTAGTTGTATATTGAATTGGTGTATAATAAAGTGTGCAAAACAAAAATAAATTAAAAAAATACCGACCACAAAAAAAAACATACTACTTTATGTATGTTGCAAAAACAAAACTAAAAAACTATAATGTGTCAAGCATATTCTAAAAAAAAGCCCGTTCGAAGAATCGGGCACATATCGGCTTGTATATATATAGATCTCAAAAGGAATATGTGGCTGGCTGGCTGGCTGGCTGGCTGGCTGGCTGGCTGGGTATGTACATACCGCATAATCTTTTTAAATACTGGACATAAAAACGTGAAATTTGCTACAAATATTCTTTGCGTTACGGCGGTGAACACTGTCAAGGTTTTAAAAAAATTAAAATGACCGCAGTGGTCAGTTTGGTCAAAAAACGCGAATAAAACGACATATTTTGGGTTCATGTTAAAATTGCCGTTCCAACTTTTTATAGTTTTTCGATCGATCGCGCTAAAAAAATAAAAAAAAGGATGGCGTTGAGATTTTTTTCAGGATGACGTCATCAAAGTTTGCGCAGAGATAGCTAGCCGGCTTTTCGTTATGACGTCATCAAATTTTGCGTATTCATTTAAAATTAACTTCGCTTCAACCTTTGCTAATGTACTTTATGAATGAATAGAACAAAATATATTCACGTTTTAATTTGCGTCGTAATTTATAGCGGGATATTTTTAAATTGTTATAATGGGTAATGATTAATGGTTTTAATGGGTATCTTACGTTGTATCTGGCAAATACAAAATTCCATCACGTTTTTATTCGTGTTGTATATGTCCACAGAATAGGTATAAAACAGAATGCGCAATCGCATTTTATTTCTGTTTTGGGCAGTAATACCGACGCCATACTAAGCCTATTTAAACGCAGTGGTCCTGATTACACTCTATATTTATGCTTATTTAGCCTACAACGTCCTTTTCTTCAAATCTACAAGTTCGAACACCCAAAGCTAATATTTCAGGCAAAATGTGCATAAACGGTTGTGTAATAAACTACAACAATGATGCGAAAACGACTGATTATCGTAAAAAAGAGCATGTCAAACTGCATGGCTTTCCTGACTCCATAAAGGATAAACAACAGCATAAACAACCTCATATTAACTCATTATGAATTATATGCCTATTTCCCTTCATAATTTTAAAAGTTTATTTGGTTTAAAAAGTATATATATTTATGTACCGGTAGCCGCAGCAATTTAGTTACCGGTACCGAGCTACGTCTAAGCCATTTTTTTTTCAAATCAGTACCGGGTAATAAATATTTGTACATCATATTGGCCTAATCATATAATGTTCAAAACAAAATGGGTAATTAAGTCAAATTTATATAAAAGTAAGCCTATAATGAAAGATAATGTAGGCCCTATATATATTGTATATATTTATGGCAGACGTAGATATCCTTTCACATTTTACTATAGTAGCGTCTCTAGCGACCGCTGCATTGCGGAAAATGGTAACTTTTAGTGAGTGCGTATATAGGGATTGTGCATTCTGTTCTATACCTATTCTGTGTATACGTCTTATAAACTTTGTAGCGGGAAATTTTTCAATTGCTAGGCAATGTTTAAATTGCCGAGCTCAACGTTTTAAAGTTTTAATTTGTATCGTATACGTCTTATAAACTATGTAGCGGGAAATTTTTATATTGCCGGGCAATGTTTAAATTTGCCGGACCAACTTTTTAAAGTTTTAATTCATGTCGTATACGTTGTATAAACTATGATTCATATCGGTTTCAGTTGTTATTGTTTTTCCTGTTGAATTTAAAATTCAATTCTAAGTTTGCTTCCAAAGCAACAATAAATAAATAGCAAAAAACACCAAAAAACAAAAAAAAAACAAAAAAAAAAAATATTGATCTACGACTAATGTTGTAGCAAAAAAATATATCAAACAATCATTTTCGAATTAACAGTACTTTTTAAAAGACATGTGAGTTCTGTTTTACAGAAAGAGTTTAATTACCCAATAAACTCACAAAATTCGATCATAGTGGTCATACTTTGAGCAAGAAATAAATAAAAAATTATTATTATTTGTTTTTCCTTTTTAGTTCTATATTGAATTGGTGTATAATAAAGTGTGCAAAACAAAAATTATTTAAAAAATACTGACCACAAAAAAAAACATACTACTTTATGTATGTTGCTAAAACAAAACTAAAAAACTATAATGTGTCAAGCATATTCTAAAAAAAAGCCCGTTCGAAGAATCGGGCACATAACGGCTTGTATATATATAAATCTCAAAAGGAATATGTGGCTGGCTGGCTGGCTGGGTATGTACATACCGCATAATCTTTTTAAATACTGGACATAAAAACGTGAAATTTGCTACAAATATTCTTTGCGTTACGGCGGTGAACACTGTCAAGTTTTTAAAAAAATTTAAATGACCGCAGTGGTCAGTTTGGTCAAAAAACGCGAATAAAACGACATATTTTGGGTTCATGTTAAAATTGCCGTTCCAACTTTTTATAGTTTTTCGATCGATCGCGCTAAAAAAATAAAAAAAAAGATGACGTTGAGATTTTTTTCAGGATGACGTCATCAAAGTTTGCGCAGAGATAGCTAGCCGGCTTTTCGTTATGACGTCATCAAATTTTGCGTATTCATTTAAAATTAACTTTGCTTCAATGTTTGCTAATGTATTTTATGAATGAATAGAACAAAATATATTCACGTTTTAATTTGCGTCGTAATTTATAGCGGGATATTTTTAAATTGTTATAATGGGTAATGATTAATGGTTTTAATGGGTATCTTACGTTGTATCTGGCAAATAAAAAATTCCTTCACGTTTTTATTCGTGTTGTATATGTCCACAGAATAGGTATTGTTACGTCCACAATCCCCTTGTGGCCAGAGCTGTGTAGATCTTGCTGATAATTCTCGTTAGTACTAGGGGAGACTTTAATTATTAGTATTTATGTTTCAGTATTACACGAACTCTTCTTATAGTCCTGGGCACAAATTCAGTATTTGTATTCCAACATTTCCTCTCTTGTAAATTATGGTAGTAGATAAATCTTATAGTAATGTATACAACACAATAGGATAGTAACTTGACAAAGAAGCTTCAGTGTAACTGTTGTTGATAGTTTATTTCAGGTGGTATGTTCAATATATACAATATATCTATTATGTACAGTTAGAATAAAATAGTGCAAACACAAACGTTCAAAGGAACATCTTTTGAAAACTCTCTGTCTTTCAGACAAAACAAATCATTAAATACTATCCGGGTGGTGCAAGGGATAGACCCATTACCAGTAGGGGTGAAAATCATGGTATCATTACAAAACTCATAACAAAAACGATAGGAACTTCCCCTATTAAATAATGAGTCGTTCCCAGACTCTGAGAATTTGAGATCAACACAGAATCCCAGCATTACCTAGAACCTTTCGTTTTCCTACTAAACGTCCTAATATCGCGTGTAGTAAGAAAAGAGAGAGAGAGGAGAATAAACATTGCGTTTTCCAATTCTTGGAAAAACAATATACATGACACGCCCCCACCCAATGAAAGAAATAATGTACCATAATTACCCAAGTAATACTCAACATGGTACATTTTTCGTACTTAACACTATCGTTTTAATAACCAACAATCAATGGAAGATTATTAGACAATTTAAGCAAACATGGCTCACTGGCACAACTAAATTATAAAAAGTGTCACTACCCAATGGTAATTGTGATTATAACGTGATGGACAAATATTTCCCCGTTAGTATTAATATTAACTAATGTCTCAACAAGTACAAATAATTCAAAAATATTCTAGTCATTCTTATTTTAACTATGTACAGTTGTGTGGATTTCCACCAAAATTTGCAAAAAGTCTTAATCTATTTAAACAAATATAACATTGCTCAAACTCTGTCAATTTTCAACAGTTTACTTCTAATATACAAACCAAAAGATAAGTAATACGTAACTCGAATCAAACTATAGGTTACCTCCCCTTTAAATTACAGTGTCAACTTGACATTAACAGGGTTCATACCTAAGATGATGATACTTCCCCTTTTCTCAAATACGAGGAGAAAATACACTCTAGTTACGATTACTACAGTAATCTAAATATTAAAATGTAATCCACTATTATGCGTTTTTGGCAAATTTAAAAGTTTAATATAAAAGATTGTTCAGGGTTGAATGAGTGCACACCTTTAGGTACCTTTGTTTCCCTCCATTCCCGGATATATGGAATATATAACAACCTATATACAACATAGTGAATATCCACTAGTTTTTTTTCCATTCTATTGCCATGATATAACAATTTAGCAATAGATTTTTAATATTATCTATTAATTTATACCAATTGATATTACATCTCTTTCTAAGATAAAAATTGTACATATTATTATTTAGTTCCATTCATTAACTAAAATAAAACAAGATAATAAATCAACTAGCTCAAAGTTTTCCCACTTAATTGCATGTGATGACAATTACTTTTATCCATCCATATCAAGTAAATACGTGCATATTATATATTTATTGCATCATGCATCAACATTTAAATGGAATTTCTTTTCCATAATCAAATGAATTTAAAATATATCAGAACATCAATATTATACATGATTATAAGAATTATTAATACTTTCAAAAGACTTGACTTCTGTATGATACAAGTATTCTATAGGTATTCCATAATCAAAATTCCAACGAATGATAGGTTATCATGACACATTCTTAATGAATAAGTGAGATGATCTGAAAAAGATGTATGGGTTATTCAGTCAATCATGTAGCACCCGAGATAGAGTATCAGCTATGACCTTGTCTCTATCTTGTCGATGATACGGGGAATGGGATACCAGTCGGTCTTTGTCAAATTACTTAATTTCCCAAAGTCTCTATAAAACTGCAGTGTGTGGTCGGCTTTTGGTACCATCACACAGGGTGTAGACCATTTGCTATCACATTTTTCTCCTATGTCATCTTCTAACATATACTTTACATTTAATTTAATATGCTCAGGTCTGATGGGGTCAAATGGATGCTGTTTAATAGACCTGGCACCCTCGGTTAACACTACATCGTGCTCTATGACATGTGTCCTACTGGGAACATTTGTAAACATTGACTTATTTTCATGTACCAGCTCAATAATCTTCTCCTTATCTTCTACCGGAAGATGTTCTAGCCTTGTATCTAAACTCTTAAGAGCATCTGTATTATTAAGTTTACTTTCTGCAAACTTATATTCTATCCTAGATAAATCCGTCGGGACCCTAGCTAATGAAATCATGGGGACCTCCCGTGGTTTACTCTTTTCCCTGGAAACATAGGGCTTAAGCAAATTAATATGGCATACCCTCTGCTTTTGTCTCCGGTCAGGAGTCTTTATCAAATAATTGACCTCGCCAAGCTTTGACTCTATCTCATAGGGTCCACTAAACTTTGCACTTAAAGGCTGATTTTGCAAAGGTAGAAACACAAGAACTTTGTCACCTGGTGCAAAAGTTCTAGCTGTAGCTTTACGGTCATAGTTCTGTCTCATACGCTCCTGCATCTGTGGAAAATGAATCTTCACATGGTTAAAAGCATGATAAAGCCTATTTTTAAATTTATCTACATATGACAAAAGTCCAATCGGTTCACTGTCCGTTAGCCAAGTTTCATGTAGAAGTTTCAACGGACCTCTGACTGAGTGTCCATACACAAGTTCGAATGGGCTAAACCCCAGGGATTCCTGAGTGGCCTCCCTTGCAGCGAACAGTACATAAGGCACACCCTTATCCCAGTCTTTCTCGTTTTCATAACAGTACTTTTTAAGCATCGATTTTAATGTCTGATGAAACCTTTCCAGAGCTCCCTGGCTCTCAGGATGATAGGCACTTGATAGCCTATGGCTTATCCCTAATTGTTCCATGACTTGTTTGAAAATGTTCGAAGTAAAGTTAGTCCCCTGGTCGGACTGTACTGTCTTCGGTAGGCCATAACGTGTGAAGAAATTTGTCAGGGCGTCTACCACCTTCACTGTTGTTATGTTCCGCAACGGAATGGCTTCCGGGAAGCGAGTGGATGAACACATGACTGTGAGCAGGTATTGAAAACCGGCTTTTGTTTTCGGCAACGGGCCCACGCAATCAATGAGTATATGACTGAATGGTTCGTCGAACGCTGGTATCGGCTGGAGTGGAGCGACAGGAATTCGTTGGTTAGGACGTCCTACCATTTGGCATACGTGGCAAGTCTTGCAGTATTGTTCGACATCTCTTCTCAGTCCTGGCCAGTAGAAGTAAGGGAGGATACGGTGGTGCGTTTTTCGGACTCCCATGTGACCAGCGAAAGGAAGATCATGCGCCATACGCAGTATATCTTGACGATAGCACTTAGGTATTACAATCTGGTGAATACTGTCCCACTCGTTTGTACCTGAGTTGAGCGGTTTCGACTTTCTCATCAACACTTCATCTTTCATGTAGAAACATTCCGCCATTGCATCTGCAGTCTTTTCATCAACAGCTTTCATTCTGAGTTTCATTATTACTTCGTCATTCAATTGTTCTCTCACCAATTTCTGCTTTGGTGACAAAATGTTATCGTTCTCTGTTGCATCACCAGTTGTTAGTTCAGCAAAGAACGTAGCACTTAAATCGATGTCAGGTGTTTCTGTTATCACTGTTTCATTCGCATGTGTGTCTTCAGAACAGACAAACACATCTTTCGTTGCACTACACGGCGTAGCAGGAGTCTTTACCGACTTCTTTTTCTGCATTGCTCTTGTCAGTGCACATGTTGGGCGTTCATTGGCAGGACGTAGGTTTTTGTCCTCCGCCATCTTTGTCTCCAACACTTTAACCATGGGCTCGACAGTGACTCTGCCGCCCATAATGTCATTTCCTAATATCATGGAAACGCCTTTGACGGGTAGTGCGCGCCACACTCCCACTACGATGTTACCTGTAAAAATATCCGACTCGAGTTTTATTCTGTGCAGTGGAGCTTCCACAGCCTCCATACTAGCACCTCTCAGCACAACAGACTCACCGGTACTGGTGGCATCTGTTAACGGCACACTGCCCTCCAGGATCACGCTGACAGCAGAACCCGTGTCACGTAATATCTGTATTTTCTTCTTGCTGAGTACATCGACTTCTGTCGACACTGTCCCCTCGTAGACAAAGGGTCGAAAATCGGATAGGTCGTCCTCTTCCGGGGCTTCAGGAACCATCTGTTCCTCACGGCCTTCTGAAAGCATAATAGATTGAGTACAGCTATTCTCTTTTACCTTAGATAGACTGTTCTCAAAAACCATCGACTCCACAACTATGGGCGATGCCGGCCGCATTTCTTTTGAGTTTCTTGACCCTGTGTTGCACACTTCTTCTGTCTGCTTGCTATCTTTCTGCACTCTGGCACAGTGTAGAATAGCACCTTGCTTCTTGGTAAGGATCCAACAATCTTTCTTCATGTGGCCCTCTTTCTTGCAATTGAAACATACCACCTTTGCTTTATTTACATCTGTCTGCTTCCTGAAATGAACTAAGTTACTATTATTATTTACACCACTGTTCTTATTATTGTTTTCACTTGTCTCTTTTGGTTTACTAGCCTCCTTGGACTCTGGTTTGTGCACTTTGGGTTTGTCAGCATAATATGGCTTTATGCTGGCGTGAATTATGGCATAGTTATCTGCCAATCTAGCAGCTTCATGCACATCTTCAACCCCTCGGTCTGAGATGTGAGTTTTAATATCCACTCGAATACAATCATTGAATTCCTCAAACAATATTAGGTTCTTGAGTTTATCAAACTCACTTACATTCTGTGACCTTAGCCACTGTTCTAACATTTTCTCCTTTTGTCTCAAAAAGTCTACATGAGTTTGATCATATGCCTTCTTTCTGTCTCTAAATAGCTTTCTATATTTTTCTGGTGTCAGGGAATAACTTTTTAGCACCCTATCTTTGATTACTTCATAGTCATTTATTTCCTCGGGTGTTAAACTCAACACTACGTCCAATGCTTTTCCTTTGTTGAGAGTTGACCTTAACAATAAAGCCATCTTATCATCAGGGAACTGATAATCTACAGCTATCCTCTCAAAAAGCAAAAAGAAATCTTGAACATCTTCTTCTCTGAATATAGGCAAGTGTTGCTTCATTGCGCTAATATCCATACCATTGCTGTCCCTACGATGGCCAGGTCTGTTCATGCGTGCCATCTCTATCCTTTCTCTGCTTTCAATCCTAATTCTTTCATTTTCCCTTTCAGTTTCTATCCTAATTCTTTCATTTTCCCTTTCAGTTTCTATCCTAATTCTTTCATTTTCCCTTTCAGTTTCTATCCTCATTCTTTCCAATTCCATTCTCTTCATAGCTAATTGGAATTTTAGGTTTTCACTCAACCCTTCATCTTCTTCATTGTTTGATGATCTAGATGACATATTTCTTACCTCGTCTCCGTGGGCAATTACCTCGCCCCCACTGGGAGCTACATAACCTTCATTGATATCGTTCTGTCCCACTTCAACTACACTACCAGTGTTCATGGCATTCTGCCCGTTCAAACATGTCATAATTTCTTTGGTCAAACGATTACGATTAGGTCTTGCCTGTCCTGCCTCAATCCCAAAGGACTCAGCTAATTCTTTTAGTTCAGCAAATGACATGGCATTAAGTTCCTCACTTGATATATTCGAAGCCATAGTATAGCGTTCGAAATATTTGTTATAGTAGAGTAGTATATATTGTATAATAAAATATAAAGTTCCAACTTACGATTTGTCCAGAAATTTGCACAATATAATATTAAACACTTCGTGGAATCTTCACACTTCCCAAGGAATAAAAACGCAAACCAGTTCTCTCCTCTTTTTAAAAAGAATAGTTTCACAGTCCTGAAAACGAAACACAAATATGCCGCTCTCAGTACTACTAATGTCACAAAATATTTATAGGTCAGCTAGATCAAGAAAAGTAGAACTCAAATCTACCGAACGAGACTACCAAATCTTGTCAATCCTAGGTCAGGAAAAGTAGAACTCAAATATACCGGGCGAGACCACCAAATTTTGTTACGTCCACAATCCCCTTGTGGCCAGAGCTGTGTAGATCTTGCTGATAATTCTCGTTAGTCCTAGGGGAGACTTTAATTATTAGTATTTATGTTTCAGTATTACACGAACTCTTCTTATAGTCCTGGGCACAAATTCAGTATTTGTATTCCAACATTTCCTCTCTTGTAAATTATGGTAGTAGATAAATCTTATAGTAATGTATACAACACAATAGGATAGTAACTTGACAAAGAAGCTTCAGTGTAACTGTTGTTGATAGTTTATTTCAGGTGGTATGTTCAATATATACAATATATCTATTATGTACAGTTAGAATAAAATAGTGCAAACACAAACGTTCAAAGGAACATCTTTTGAAAACTCTCTGTCTTTCAGACAAAACAAATCATTAAATACTATCCGGGTGGTGCAAGGGATAGACCCATTACCAGTAGGGGTGAAAATCATGGTATCATTACAAAACTCATAACAAAAACGATAGGAACTTCCCCTATTAAATAATGAGTCGTTCCCAGACTCTGAGAATTTGAGATCAACACAGAATCCCAGCATTACCTAGAACCTTTCGTTTTCCTACTAAACGTCCTAATATCGCGTGTAGTAAGAAAAGAGAGAGAGAGGAGAATAAACATTGCGTGTTCCAATTCTTGGAAAAACAATATACATGACAGTATAAAACAGAATGCGCAATTTCGAACACCCAAAGCTAATATTTCAGGCAAAATGTGCATAAACGGTTGTGTAATAAACTACAACAATGATGCGAAAACGACTGATTATCGTAAAAAAGAGCATGTCAAACTGCATGGCTTTCCTGACTCCATAAAGGATAAACAACAGCATAAACAACCTCATATTAACTCATTATGAATTATATGCCTATTTCCCTTCATAATTTTAAAAGTTTATTTTGGTTTAACAAGTATATATATTTATGTACCGGTAGCCGTAGCAATTTAGTTACCGGTACCGAGCTACGTCTAAGCCATTTTTTTTTTCAAATCAGTACCGGGTAATAAATATTTTTACATCATATTGGCCTAATCATATAATGTTCAAAACAAAATGGGTAATTAAGTCAAATTTATATAAAAGTAAGCCTATAATGAAAGATAATGTAGGCCCTATATATATTGTACATATTTATGGCAGACGTAGATATCCTTTCACATTTTACTATAGTAGCGTCTCTAGCGACCGCTGCATTGCGGAAAATGGTAACTTTTAGTGACTGCGTATATAGGGATTGTGCATTCTGTTCTATACCTATTCTGTGTATACGTCTTATAAACTTTGTAGCGGGAAATTTTTCAATTGCCAGGCAATGTTTAAATTGCCGAGCTCAACGTTTTAAAGTTTTAATTTGTATCGTATACGTCTTATAAACTATGTAGCGGGAAATTTTTATATTGCCGGGCAATGTTTAAATTTGCCGGACCAACTTTTTAAAGTTTTAATTCATGTCGTATACGTTGTATAAACTATGATTCATATCGGTTTCAGTTGTTATTGTTTTTCCTGTTGAATTTAAAATTTAATTCTAAGTTTGCTTCCAAAGCAACAATAAATAAATAGCAAATAACACCAACAAAAAAAAAAAAAAAAAAAAAATATTGATCTACGACTAATGTTGTAGCAAAAAAATATATCAAACAATCATTTTCGAATTAACAGTACTTTTTAAAAGACATGTGAGTTCTGTTTTACAGAAAGAGTTTAATTACCCAATAAACTCACAAAATTCGATCATAGTGGTCATACTTTGAGCAAGAAATAAAAAAAAAATTTATTATTTGTTTTTCCTTTTTAGTTGTATATTGAATTGGTGTATAATAAAGTGTGCAAAACAAAAATAAATTTAAAAAATACTGACCACAAAAAAAAACATACTACTTTATGTATGTTGCAAAAACAAAACTAAAAAACTATAATGTGTCAAGCATATTCTAAAAAAAAGCCCGTTCGAAGAATCGGGCACATATCGGCTTGTATATATATAAATCTCAAAAGGAATATGTATGTGGCTGGCTGGCTGGGTATGTACATACCGCATAATCTTTTTAAATACTGGACATAAAAACGTGAAATTTGCTACAAATATTCTTTGCGTTACGGCGGTGAACACTGTCAAGGTTTTAAAAAAATTAAAATGACCGCAGTGGTCAGTTTGGTCAAAAAACGCGAATAAAACGACATATTTTGGGTTCATGTTAAAATTGCCGTTCCAACTTTTTATAGTTTTTCGATCGATCGCGCTAAAAAAATAAAAAAAAGGATGGCGTTGAGATTTTTTTCAGGATGACGTCATCAAAGTTTGCGCAGAGATAGCTAGCCGGCTTTTCGTTATGACGTAATCAAATTTTGCGTATTCATTTAAAATTAACTTTGCTTCAACCTTTGCTAATGTACTTTATGAATGAATAAAACAAAATATATTCACGTTTTAATTTGCGTCGTAATTTATAGCGGGATATTTTTAAATTGTTATAATGGGTAATGATTAATGGTTTTAATGGGTATCTTACGTTGTATCTGGCAAATACAAAATTCCTTCACGTTTTTATTCGTGTTGTTTATGTCCACAGAATAGGTATAAAACAGAATGCGCAATCGCATTTTATTTCTGTTTTGGGCAGTAATACCGACGCCATACTAAGCTTATTTAAACGCAGCGGTCCTGGTTACACTCTATATTTAAGCTTATAACTATATGGCGTCATCAAATTTTGCGTATTTATGCGTTTAAGAAGGGAACAAAATTTTGTTTTAATTTGCGTCGTTATTTGTGGAATGCAATATTTAAATGGTATAAGTTACCGGAAAATACTTTATCCCCGCTTAAGACTATTGTTTATAACTCCATGGGTTATTTTATCAAGTTCCGAGAACTGGGCACCTTTAGGCTTATCGCCTAGGTAACGGCCATTGTTTAAATTACCGGGCAATGTTTAAATTACCGGGCAATGTTTATAATACCGGGCAATGTTTATAATACCGGGCAATGTTTAAATTACCGGGCAATGTTTAAATTACCGGGCAATGTTTATAATACCGGGCAATGTTTATAATACCGGGCAATGTTTAAATTACCGGGCAATGTTTAAATTACCGGGCAATGTTTATAATACCGGGCAATGTTTATAATACCGGGCAATGTTTAAATTACCGGGCAATGTTTAAATTACCGGGTAATGTTTAATTTGCCGGGCAATGTTCAAATTGCCGGAACTAAATTTTTAAAGATTTAATTCGTGTCGTGTACGTTTTATAAACATTATTTCATAAGGGTTTCATTTGTTATTGTTTTACATGTTGAATAGAAAATTTAATTCTAAGTTTGCTTCCAAAGCAACAATAAATAAATAAATAGCAAATAAACAAAAACAACACAACATAGGTCTGCGACTTAATGTTTGTCGTAAAAAAAATATATCAAACAATCATAAAAAAAAAAAAAAGTACTGTCGAATGTTCTTAATCAATGAATAGAACAAAATATATTCATGTTTTAATTTGCGTCGTAATTTATATCGGGCAATTTTGTAATTGTTATAATGGGTGATGAGTAATGATTTTAACGGGTAATTCATGTTGTAGCGGGCAAATAAAAAATTACCTCACGTTTAAATTCGTGTCGTAGGTCATGCGGGCAATCTCATTATAACTGCCTGAGTAGTTAGAGTGTATGTAAACATAACTTTTAGCCGGTTCGGAGGACCGGGCACATAACGGCTTGTATATATATAAATCTCAAAAGGAATATGTATGTGGCTGGCTGGGTATGTACATACCGCATAATCTTTTTAAATACTGGACATAAAAACGTGAAATTTGCAACAAATATTCTTTGCGTTACGGCGGTGAACACTGTCAAGGTTTTAAAAAAATTAAAATGACCGCAGTGGTCAGTTTGGTCAAAAAACGCGAAAAAAACACAACTTTTGATTCACATTGTCTTTGCCAGTACAACTTTTTATAGTTTTTCGTCACAAAGTTAGAAAAAAAAGGATGCGCTGAGATTATTTTTATGACGTCATCAATCTTTGCGCATGGATTTTATAGCAATGAAGGGACATTTTTCATTCATGTTTAAATTGACGTCATCAAACTATGTGCATGGATTTTATTATCTCAACTCAATGACGGGAACAAATTTTCTTCATGTTTAAATTGTCTACGTGCCGTAAACAACATAAATTCTTTACACTACCAATACTGTAGTTGATTTTCTTAATCGATCACTACTTTAATACTTTACACTGTGAATACATGACTTAAAGCTAATTAATAATTTAAAACTTTACAAACATAGGACAAAGCAAATAGATTTAGCATTTTTTTTCTGTTTCGGGAAGTAATACCGACGCATTACTAAGCTTATTTAAACGCAGTGGTCCTGGTTACACTCTATATTTAAGCTTATAATTATATGGCGTCATCAAATTTTGCGTATTTATGCGTTTAAGAAGGGAACAAAATTTTGTTTTAATTTGCGTCGTAATTTGTAGAATGCAATATTTAAATGGTTTAAGTAAAAAAATTAAGTTACCGGAAAATACTTTATCCCCGCTTAAGACTATTGCTTATAACTCCATGGGTTATTTTATCCAGTTCCGAGAACTGGGCACCTTTAGGCTTATCGCCTTGGTAACGGCCATTGTTTAAATTACCGGGCAATGTTTAAATTACCGGGCAATGTTTAAATTACCGGGCAATGTTTAAATTACCGGGCAATGTTTATAATACCGGGCAATGTTTAAATTACCGGGCAATGTTTAAATTACCGGACAATGTTTAAATTACCGGGCAATGTTTATATTACCGGGCAATGTTTAATTTGCCGGGCAATGTTCAAATTGCCGGAACTAACTTTTTAAAGTTTTAATTCGTGTCGTATACGTTTTATAAACATTATTTCATATGGGTTTCATTTGTTATTGTTTTACATGTTGAATAGAAAATTTAATTCTAAGTTTGCTTCCAAAGCAACAATAAATAAATAAATAGCAAATAAACAAAAACAACACAACATAGGTCTGCGACTTAATGTTTGTCGTAAAAAAATATATCAAACAATCATTAAAAAAAAATAAAAGTACTGTCGAATGTTCTTTATCAATGAATAGAACAAAATATATTCATGTTTTAATTTGCGTCGTAATTTATATCGGGCAATTTTGTAATTGTTATAATGGGTGATGAGTAATGATTTTAACGGGTAATTCATGTTGTAGCGGGCAAATAAAAAATTACCTCACGTTTAAATTCGTGTCGTAGGTCATGCGGGCAATCTCATTATAACTGCCTGAGTAGTTAGAGTGTATGTAAACATAACTTTTAGCCGGTTCGGAGGACCGGGCACATAATCGGCTAGTAACATATATATTACAACAACTCACTTTAGAAGACAGTTAAAGATTCTTGGGAATGATGGCGAGTCCATGGATCTCTCTGGCGCTAACTCTGAAGCCTCCGTGTCCAGCAGACTCAAGCCCGACGTGATCCTTTTGAGGATATCCGTGTTGATCTGGGAGTTGATGAATGCGGCACGCAGTCTCTTGGCACGCTTTAGTGTCTTGGCTTCCTGCTTGGGCGTCCTTCTGTCAACGCTTGTCAAGTCAACTTGATCACACAAGTGTTAGTGAAGCAGAAAAGTAATCCGACAATAGATACAGATTTTTTTTTAATGGTTTAATTGGATTATCCCAGTTTAATTTTTTTTTTTTTATTATGGGATACGTGTAACTTTGCAAGTTGTAAGAAGTAGCTTTAAAGAATAACTTATTGATACTAAGAAATGTACTAGTATGCCTTTCTCAATTTTAATGACTCTTGTTTTACTTTATCTAGGGGCCGTTTTTTTTTAATCATTCAGTCGTGCAAGGACTTAAGAAAAAATTAACATTTTTGAGGGTTTTAACCTGGTCTTCCAAACCACAATTAGGAACCATATAGTCAACACAGTACGACTATCTCTACCTAATATCGATAGAAAAGTGTTCTAGAAGTAAGCATGATTGCTTATTATCTGGGGGCTCAAAATATGCTAGAAAAGGTCAGTCAGCAATCTAAAAAGTACTAGACCTAGTAAATTTTCCAAAAAAAAAACGCTAGGCTACCATTCACCAAAAATACAAAAGATAGGTAAGATGACAGGAATGACACAGTTACACAAATTCAAGTGATATTATTGAAGGTATTATGTTTTAGGCAAACGAATATAGAAAAGAAAATCACTGAAATAGACAACAGACTGCGGGGCTGTCTATTCTATAGCACTCTGTGACAGACTAACAAATTGATATGCCGTTTTTATGAATTATTCTGTGTTTTTATTAGTGTGTGTTGGTGATGGTGTGTTAAAAAAAAGGGGTGGGACAAAAATATATATTTGAGATATGTAACTGTTTTAATTAAAACGGTGACTCTAGCATGATGAGCGCATACGGGTAATTTTGTTACTTCTTAACGCGACTAGATAATGTACAGCTCTACTCACTATAAATATCACATGGGTTCTGGTTGACTGGACATGGGTAGCCGATGTTCGTAAAGTAGGGTACCATCTGGTCAGGCCGTCCTAAGAAAGCCAGCTGCCCCGTGGTCAATATGGCTATCTTGTCCAGTAGCCGGAAGATGTCAGAACGAGGCTGGTGGATGGACATGATGACCAGCTTGCCCCTGTGGGCCAATTCCGCCAGACTGTTGACCAGGTGATGGGCCGTGAAGGCATCCAGACCGGAAGTTGGTTCGTCCAGTAGTAACATCTCTGTAGACAATTTTTCCAGACATTTAAATGAATGATTAGATGTGATGGATACAACAATTTTATTGAGATTTAACTGATTACGGCAAAAGGATACGTTACACAGTTGTGTATGAAATAATTAATTAATTACATTGACGTTTCAAGGAAATGATGGCGGCTCCTATGGGAGATATTGCTGCTGAGAGTTAACACCCTTGTAATTACAAGTCAGTCATAAAAGATTGACTTGTAAAAGGGGCAAGGGTGTTAACTCTCAGCAGCAATACGGCCCATTGGCGTAAGGTTGTAAATATTCACTGATCTATAGATCTAAATAGAATGGTTAAAACCTCCTTAATAAATGTGTATGTGCAAAGTAAGGCTAGCGTAAGTAAGCTATAATTATTTTACACAGTTTCACTAAATTCACTAACGAGTTATAAGCATAAACCACCTATAATTAGAACTAAAAAAGAGTAAGTCTTAAGTTATTTGAAATTTATTTACAGGTTTAGACTATTTAATTTTATAGATAAGTGAAAGCATATTATTTGCTTTTAGCATCAGGAATATTGTTTCCGGGTCAAATCCATTTTTGTATAGATCAGCGGGAAGTACCTACAAGACTACGTCATGACAGCAAAGTAGAGAAGCAAACATAGATTTAGACTAAGAGAATTTAGCTTTAGACTTTATTTAGAGAATCGTTGACATAAATAGGAGTTATCTAGAAGGTATAAAAACTTAGAAGATATATGATACTTATGACTAGTGTTCATTCCATGAAACCTGTTAATACGCTTGTTATTATATTAAATTGTGAAATCATCGTTCGTATCTTATTGTGTTATGGGCCCTGAAGAATTGAGAGTGTAGTTTCTTGTGAATGGAGAAGTTTTGGCACAACTAGTTTAAAGAATAACTGTTAATAGGAAACGAGACCCAAAAACTTGCGATCAATGATTAGATTCTAGTAAAACATAACTGTTTTATTTCTGCTATTTACCCGTGGGCTATATTTGGCCTCACAATGCCTTGTTCATTTTCTTGAACTCATGCCATTATAAAAAAGTTAACAGTAAAGTATCTCATACACTTCTTGTTTGGCCATTGGACATGTTGACAAGTTTACAGTTGTTTATGTATACAATCGGATTGTGTGGCCAGCACAATGCCCGGTCGCATTTACTTTTACCCAACTAATGTCAAGTACCGACGGTCCCGGGAAGAAGAAGCCATGTTTAACCTTCATTTGAACCCGACAACTTTGCCCGTCAGATAATGACATAACTCTTACATATTTATTGGTGTGTTTTTAAATGCTTTAAAATTATGTTTTAACGATGCATAGCCACACAAAATAACACAGCTCATTTCTAAAATAGTATGAAACTATTACCTGTACCTAAAATAGTATGAAACTATTACCTGGATCTAAAATAGTATGAAACTAATACCTGGATCTAAAATAGTATGAAACTATTACCTGGATCTAAAATAGTATGAAACTATTACCTGTATCTAAAATAGTATGAAACTATTACCTGTATCTAAAATAGTATGAAACTATTACCTTAATCTAAAATAGTATGAAACTATTACCTGTATCTAAAATAAAATGAAACTATTACCTGTATCTAAAATAAAATGAAACTAATACCTGTATCTAAAATAGTATGAAACTATTACCTGGATCTAAAATAGTATGAAACTATTACCTGGATCTAAAATAGTATGAAACTATTACCTGGATCTAAAATAGTATGAAACTATTACCTGGATCTAAAATAGTATGAAACTATTACCTGGATCTAAAATAGTATGAAACTATTACCTTAATCTAAAATAGTATGAAACTATTACCTGTATCTAAAATAGTATGAAACTATTACCTGGATCTAAAATAGTATGAAACTATTACCTGGATCTAAAATAGTATGAAACTATTACCTTAATCTAAAATAGTATGAAACTATTACCTGGATCTAAAATAGTATGAAACTATTACCTGGATCTAAATAGTATGAAACTATTACCTGGATCTAAAATAGTATGAAACTATTACCTGGATCTAAAATAGTATGAAACTATTACCTGGATCTAAAATAGTATGAAACTATTACCTGGATCTAAAATAGTATGAAACTATTACCTGGATCTAAAATAGTATGAAACTATTACCTGGATCTAAAATAGTATGAAACTATTACCTGGATCTAAAATAGTATGAAACTATTACCTGGATCTAAAATAGTATGAAACTATAACCTGTACCTAAAATAGTATGAAACTATTACCTGGATCTAAATAGTATGAAACTATTACCTGGATCTAAATAGTATGAAACTATTACCTGTATCTAAAATAGTATGAAACTATTACCTGGATCTCTCAGAAGCTGTACCCCGATCGTGATTCTTCGTTTCTCTCCACCAGACACGCCTCTGACAACAGCACCACCGATTCTGCTATCTGCCACGTGGTTTAATCCCATGTCCTTGATAACAGCTTCGACCTTTTGGCCAGAAAATATTTTAAAAAACGCATACACATCAGTTTAACATAATCTAATGATCTGTTCTTTAATTCACAATAATCTAACAAAATACTGATAAAGACAGAGGGGAAAAAGACATTTCTTATTTCCAAATAAAAGAAAAGTTCCTTTTAAGTTATCTTTCTTTTGAAGTGGCAATCGGACATGGAATACCAAGCATCAGTACATTTTGAAACTCATTTTCCCAATAGAGCGATTGCAATCACGTGACAAAAAGCGCGTGCTATTTGTTTACTTTGTCTAGTGGTGACAAATGGCAGCCGTATTACTATAGCCTTAAGAAGGTTTTATTTTTAAATGTCATCATTTCAACAATATAATGTAAAAAATTTATAAAACACTGTCATGCGATGAAAAGTAACATTCAAAGCTAAAATTTAAACCATTAAAAATCAATGGAATAATATTCGTAAGTGCAGAAAATTTAATTGTAGATATCGATTGTCGAAAGTTGGCCTATCTTAACTTACTATATAAAAGTAAAGCACAAGGCAGGCTGTTGCAATGTTTCACAAGAGCTATTGAAAAACTATAAAAGCCTCAAATATTGTTTACTTCGTGGACGGACTAATAAGGACTAGTATCACAGTTAAATATCAAGATTAATGCAAACAAATTTCTTATATTTTGGGTGTAAAATACACATGTTAAAAAATTTTTATTTCCCATTATCACCATTATGGCCGCTATTTACATAATTACGTCACCAAAAAAACATAAGCCACGCCTATTGCAAACGCTCTATACCTGACTAGATTTAGACAAAGGTATTTACAGTATCTTTACTTTTGGAGGCGCGCATGTTAATGATAGGACTGAGGCAAATAGAGACAATACAGGCAGTACAGTAGAGTTGCAGACTTCTAAGAAGACACACGTATAGATTCTGGAAATTTATATTGGTTGGCGAGTGCTTAATTGGAAAAAAAAAAACAAGAAAAAGAACAGAAGAAAAGAACATAATCAAAGAGAAGTAGGAAATGAAAAAATATAACAAATAAAAAAGAAACAAAAGAACGAATCAAAGATATAGTCGAGAAAAAGAGAAATTTAGTTTTAACGAACAGAATAAACAGGCAGAAAGAAACAGAATTAAAATCATTACAAAATTTAAAAGAAAATATTGACGACTGGTAGATGGGTAGAGATATCAATAACCTTTTTATCGATATCCGAGTGCTTTAAACGACCTGGTAATTTCAAATAGGCCATGTAGGTCAGGGTCTCCCGTACGGTCAGTGTGGGCAGCAGCCTGTCCGCCTGCAGGACGTAGCTGGACTTTTGCTTCATAGTCTCCCTGGTGCACTGCTGGCCTCTGTAGCTGACCACACCTGTGGTCTCTCCCGTGGCTCTGCCGGATATGACGTCCAAGAGGGACGTTTTACCGGACCCTACGTGAGAAGGAATCGTTGGTGAGAATTGTCTTATGTTATTAAAGTCAAATATATACATTCCTTTGTCGGTTACAGGTGTATCTACGTAATATTTACGTCACAGTCGGGAACGGTTGGTTAAGTGGCAATACGTTAGGACTGCCACACGGAAAGTCCTAGATTTCAATCCAGGTAAAAAAAAAAAAGAAATACGCCTGGATCTACCTAGAGTCCTAGACTAACGTTATAATGGGTACCTAAGATTTCTTTAAAGGTGTCTAGGTTTTGTACATGACCACGCTATTTCTCTGTCTGCTTGGCACAAAATCACGAGCAAGCCTGGGCCACACAAAAAATGGCGAACGTTGCTATAATATAACTATAAACAAACAAAGCCGTGAAGAGGTTTTGTTTAACTTTTTTTTTTACAAATGGCAGAAAACACTGGATTGTCTTATATTGGGCGGGCCGAATTACTGCCGTGACAAAGAAACAAGAAATAGGACATGACATTTAAACTCACCTGATGTGCCGACGAGTGCTGTCAGCTCGCCTGTGGCAAATGACATGCACAAGTTCTTGAGTACCACCTTTTTCCTGGTCGGCCTCAAACATGTACCCTCCCACCAGTGCCCAACCCTTTCTTTCACCTGGTGGAACAAAGTATATGTTGTGAGGTGATGGTTTCATTGATACGACAATACACACGTATTGATAGATAGCTATTGTGTGACAGGTTAAGCTCAATTTACATAATGTATAAAGGTATGTATAAAGATATGTATAACGGTATGTGTAAAGGTAAGTATAAAGGTAAGTATAAAGGTATGTATAAATGTATGTATAAAGGTATGTATAAAGGTATGTATAAAGGTATGTATAAAGGTATGTAAAATGTATGTATAAAAGTATGTATAAATGTATGTATAAAAAAAAGTATAAAGGTAAGTATAAAGGTAAGTATAAAGGTATGTTCATGTAAAAACAAAAGTTATCACGAGCAAACTAAAAGTAAGCATACGAAAATGAAATCTATATTCCTACCCACGTTTTATATATAAACACAAGGAAAGATAGGAAGTAGGACGAGAGAGAATGAACATACAGAAAATCAATAATAATAAGAAAATGTCGGAATTATACATTTCTACCGAAACATTATAAAGTTTAACCATTACTTCAAAATGAAGGGGTATTAGATAAGAAATTTTATGACTTGTGTAATTCAAAACAATAGCTTCAAACTGAATTGGTAAAATATATGAAATATACAACTAAAATGAACCGAGAGACGTTCCATTTATTCAGAAGATTATTGCATGCAAAGTTTATCTGTGGTTGAGTTTAGTATTGCATTTCAATTAGTATTTTAAATGATGTTGAGTTACTGGTTTTCCTGGTTTGTTCAGGGAACCCATTCCATTTACAGATGCCATTTGGGAAGAAAGAGTACTAATATGCATTTCTTCTTGCAAATGGGATAACAAAAGTGTTTTTGTCCTTATGATAAGCTGAGCATTGTGATAGATTGTTATTGTGTTGTATTTCTAAGTTATAATTTAGTACCTTATGTATTATTACTAATTCTTTCCTCTTGTTAAGTGATTAAACTACCATATTGGATTTACTTTTGTCAGTTATGAATATTCACTAGTAATGAACCTTGCAGCTCTTTTCCTATAGTTCTAGTTTTCCCATACAGAAGATCCATATTCAAGTATAGGTCTAACTAATGTGAGATAGCATTTTAGTTACATGTTCTTATTACATTCATAAAACTTACTTTTTTGAAGCCTTATGTTTTGTTTTAATATTTAATTACTTCATCAATATGTGGACTCAATGATAATTTTTCATTTACTATTAAACTTAAGTACTTACTTCTATAACTATTGTGTTATGATCTAATTCTATAACTATTGTGTTATGATCTAATTCTATAACAATTGTATTATGAACTAATTCTATAACTATTGTATCATGAACTAATTCTACAACTATTGTATTATGAACTAATTCTATAACTATTGTATTATTAACTAATTCTATAACTATTGTGTTATTAACTGAAACTCACAAATCCATTCACCATTGATCCACTTACCACGTATGAAAGACCTATGATGTTCAACGAGGGCACCTCCTCTAGAGCATCCACGCTGTCACCTTTCCCTTCAGCCTCATTCGGCGGCGTCTCATTCAGATCGTCCGAGTCAACAATAGGGATGCTGACGCCTCCGTTAAGAATACCGTTATGTCCGCCATCCAGGTTTCCTGCTCCGGAGGAACTTAACTGCTCCGGCTCCGTTTGAAATGCGGGGTTCTCCATAGATATTATTTTCTAAGCACTGAACACAAAGACATAAAAAATCTAAGTTATACTGCCTACTGATCCACGACGTTTAGTTAGTTATCCATTAACACAAGCAAAGCCTTCTGGTGACATGCTTTTTGGACTCTCTGATTAAAACGCTGAGATAGACCTACACACTGAGAAAACAACTATCACCTTTGAATGGCTTTTGCGATTAAGTAAAAACAAGGACCAAAGACCACAACACACCCTTTTGCCATTTCTCTACCTCTTGTGTGTTGTGTATGCAAAGGCTTTTTATCTGTAACCGCATCTCAATGGCCCGCAATAACACCTTACAATTTACGTGCAGCCATTATTACCTCCTTTGTGGCAGATTAAAAATAAAGGGAGATAAACATTTCGTGTGTTCTATATCACGTGTAAAGTCAACGACACGGTTGCCTGTAGGTAAGTGTACGCTACAACACAAGCGCTGCTTCCATAGTTTTCTGCTCAGCTGTCAACTGACTTCTGCTATCTGAAAAGTTCAATCATGCATAACACATTGAACGAGAAAGTAGGCCCACTCTGATCAAACATGGCTGTCTTACTTTGATTCTAAAAAAAAAAACAAAGGGCGTGGCGTGGGAGTATCGGGATAACGGATATACACCATAGACCAGCGCAGTGACGCACCCTGAGAAAATAGTTGTTACAGTTTCTGACCTTCTCAAGCTAGTCATGTCTCAAAGGACACCCGCACCAAACTCCTATACAATTTTAAAAGGTGGGGGGGGGGGGAAGCTATAGATCTAGATCTAGTGTCCAATTTCTTTTTAAGTATAGCCTACTGCAACGGCTTAACTAGGAGAAAAAACTCCCGTTGCGAGATGGGGTGGTTTGGGGTTGGGGGGGGGGGGGATATTGGTGCCTATCTAGCGTTTTAGACTTTATTTATTGGTAAGATAACGTAGAGGGTACGACAGGTGTTGCGTGTTGGAATCATTGCTTTTCTTCAATTGAAATGGTCATCGCTAATATATTTACACAATTATTAGCTACTTAGTTCTAGAGAGAGGGATTCTAAAACCGTCATCGGGAAAATCCAGACATTCATTAATAGCTGCCTCAGAAGGATTTCTCCACATTCGCTAGTCTGATACCATCTGCAATGCAAATCTCTGGCAGACAGATCTGCCAGCCTCCTGTGAGTGACGCAGTGGCGTAGCTAGGGATTTGGGGGCCCGGGGGGCTTGGCTCTTTAGGGGCCCCTGCAAAAAAAAATTTCGGACACTCCTTTGGGTGCCCCTGCAAGCAATTTTTTTCGGACACTCCTTTGGGGCCCCCCTCAAGTAGGGAGCCGGGGGGACTTTCGAATTTGGAACCCCTCCCCTAGCTACGCCACTGGAATGACGAAATTAGGAAAAGGCAATGAGGCTGGATTGGCTGGGTATATACACCCTTCGGAAATCGCCATCCAAGATCAACAAGGCAGGCTCTAAAGTGGAATTCACAAGACAAGAGAAAGAACGAGGTCGTCAAAGAAACAAGAAGCGTGGCATAGAGGCAGACATTTAAAAGATGGGTGACAGCTAAGAAGAAATAGAAAAACTATTTCAGGAGTCTGGAGATCTATAGTTGGTGGGCCAGACCCCCACTAGAGGTGACGGGCAGTAATAGAATAGAGGACTAGCGGGAATATCCAATGAGGGGCAAATGCACCCCACCCCTTAATGATTGAACAATGAAAGACTTCTTGTTGTATACATTTTTCAATATACACTCTGCTAGTGAAGGGTCGAATCCCGATGAAAATGAAAAGGGGGAGATAATCATGTGTTTACAACGTTGCACATTGTGTGATTTGTTCAGATTAGACTCCCTTGCTAATTTAAATTTCACAAAATCACAGTGTTCAAATTACCCAAAATGGACTTTTTAAAAACTAATAGAAACTTATTAGCGCAGGCATTCAATTGCACATTATGCAACCATTAAATTATTAATGTTTTAATGTATTTATTTATTTATCAGGACAAAGTTCTGGTCAGTTTTGTACTTGAGAAATATCCAGGTGTGTGAGTCCTACGTGAACTTGAACTCATCCCTATTGGCCACTCCCGTCAATTCAGCAATCAAACAACTCCACAACTAAGTGTTGCAAGAAAAATGCTGAACATATCAGCAAATATACAAAAGTTGCAGGAATTAAAAAAACAAAAAAAAGAAGTGACTTGATAAAATTACGATTTCATTTTATTGCATTGATCAATTCATTATAAATAACATCATGAACACATAAATAAATAAATGTAATTTGTATCAAGAATATGTAAAAACAAAAACAAAAAAAAACAACAGAAAATAGAATATAGCCTTGGATTGTCATTCCGGGTGCCCCTAGTCTGTCCCTAATATCTGTTACATGTCACTTTGGGTCTTTATGTCCTGGAAGCTTTGATATTTTTTTTAAAGCTGAAGAAACATCGGGTTTGAAATATATAGACAAACCGTCATACATTTCTATATTTTAAAAACACATTTTAAATCATGAAGTTTTTCAATAGCAAGTTACATTGAACTTTGAACACCACATTCAGCAATTATCTTTATATCTTATCTTATCATATATACATGAATAAGGCCAGTGTAGTTCATTGTTTGAATATTTTTTAAAACTAATCTAATAAGGCTCGTTGAGGATAAAACTTTGAAAAATTATTTCAACTTATTTTCTCGCTCTATAAATGCCTTTGAATTCAATGAAATTATTTATTATTTCAATAAATAATAAAAATTGATATATCATACGATTTATAAACAAAACAAGGTTGTTTTCAATATTAATCAAGGGTGTTGCTGTAAGCTTGACAGTAAGGTGGACTTTATGCAAACACATTTTAGGTCTAATTTTAAGATATATTTTACATTTCTCGATGTTTATTCGAGGATGTAAGGTAAATCTTTGTTTCAACGCCATTTTCTACTTATGATTTTTTTTCTTTTTAGCCTAACATTAAAAAAATAAATACATATTTTTACATCCAAAAGTAAACAAAATGTATCAACTCTGTATCAATGACACACCAATGTAGCGTCTAATAAAGATTAGGGTCAATAATTGGGTATTTTATTATCACAGATAAACAAGTACACCTGTAGTCTATAACACAGGTGATAAAATCCTTTTGATTGATGATTTATTATGGCCCATCATTAATTCATATTGCTGAAGAGTAGGACTACAGCAACCTTGTTAAAACGGAGTGCTTGCGTATCAGAATCTTTGAATTAGAAAATTGGACTTTCCCTGTTTTAGTTTAAGGGGAAATCCGCAATATTCCAAATTTGGTTTTGTTTTGTTCACACTTGCTCTTTGTTTTTGTTTTAATGATCATGTCCACAGAAGTTTGTACTATTCATAGACTTTGTTATAATGTTCTCGTTGTACGCTAATGTAAGATCGGAGATCCCCGAAGTTTGAATAGGGAGACGGCCAATCCAAGAGTGGCTACCAGGTAAGCTCCGGTCAGAATGAAGTTCCGGGTCATGTGCTCCAGGGCGTGTGGATACTGCGTCTGTATGAATTCAGCGCCAGTTTTGATGCATTGCTGACCTAAAAAATGGACATAAAACATAGGAATATAGTTGACCGATAAAAGATATGCAATAGTGCTTTTATTTTTAAAAAATAGGCCCTATAGGCTACTTCCAAATTGCCCGTTAAAGTGTTACACCATATGTCATATATAATCTATAATTTAAAACATGACTTTAATGGGCATATTATCCCGTTGTGACAAGTCAAGCAGCGTTGAATAGTTTCCGTGGCAACGGCACACAATGGGATGTGTCGCCAACACAATGCCCCAGCCGCCTTAAACTTTTTCTTCAGCTAACATCAGGGTAGATTCGGGGACACCCTCCAGACCCGGGTAAGAACCCCTGGGGGGGGGGGGGGGGGGTTAACCAGGAGTCTAACCAGAGAAAGGACATCCTGTCACGCTTCCGACCTTCGTATCCTGCGTTACTTTTTACCTGTCTGTAAATATGAGTCTCTTACGTGTGTGTGTGTGTGTCCGTGCGTGTGTGCGTGCGTTCGAACGATTGCATGCGTGAATGCATGTGCAGTAAAAATGTAATGTCTTTGTCTCATATTACTTTTTTAGGATATTGAAGAGAATTCTCCAGTTTCAAAGGTGTTCGGGTGTTAAAAAAGGCATTAAGCTGCTAACGGATGTTACTCTTCCACAAGCCATGTCGTGACCTAAAGAGCTGGGTAGATTGAAGACACTTTATCGAGACATAAAAAGGTTAGATTGAAGACACTTTATCGTGACATAAAGAGCTTGGTAGATTGAAGAAACTTTGTCGAGACATAAAAGTTGGTTAGATTGAAGACACTTTATCGTGACATAAAGAGCTTAGTAGATTGAAGACACTTTGTCGAGACATGAAAGTTGGTTAGATTGAAGACACTTTATTGTGACATAAAAAGCTGGGTAGATCAAAGACACTTTATTGTGACATAAAGGGCTGGGTTGATTCAAGACATTCATTTCTCAGACCAGAGATTAACTCCTATTGTTTATAGTGCGTTTTGAGCAAGAGGCCTTAATTGTATGTTTTACTCATATCTATTTGCTGTGTCACATTATGTCGCTTTGTTAAATTATATTGCTAAGTCCCATTGTGTTTCTATGTCACATTATGTTTCCAGATCACATTGTTGTTGCTAACTCACATTATTTCTGTTATGTCAAATTATATCTGCTATGTCACATTATGTATCTATGTCATATTACGTCAACTATGTCAAATTATGTCTTCTAAGTCACCTTATGTATGTTTTCTCACATTATGTCTGCTATGTAACATTAATGTCTGCTGTGTCACATTATGTCTGTTTTCTCGCATTATGTCTGCTATGTCACATTGTGTCTTCTTTGTCACATTGTGTCTGCTATGTCACATTGTGTCTACATTAGTAATTCAAGTTATGATTAAGTGTGCGCCTCTAGCAATGACAGACTCTTAAGTGTTTACACCTTGGCAGGCTTATCCTCGTGGTTACGTGCGGCCTTCACTTCAGTATGCTAACACATGCATTCTAAATAAATCGGCCGTCTGCTATGCCCCTCAAAATATAGTGTTTAATACTTCGCAATAAATCTCGTATTTCAATGTATAATCATTTACAGACTTAATATCCAGATTTAGTTCTCCAATAATCTTTTATTTTAGGGTTTACAATTTGCGTATTCGCTTTTGTAGTCTGTAAGCGTTAGGGGGAGAGTGGGGTGAGTTTGACAGGTGGGAGAGTTGGGTTACTCTCATATCTCAGACACTAAAATTTAAATTCATAAAAAGATTAGCTACGGTTAAAGTTTTTGTTACATAAGCTTCAATAAAATTATAAATGACGCATTTCGTTCTATTTTTAGCACACAACTAAGATTTTAATTCTAGCTTTTCCAAACCTATTATTTGGCTTTTACAACGAATCGAATATAACTTAAACTATTATAGTTATCAGAGCAAATAACAATATTTTAAAAATCTTTATACATTGTATTCTCAATATAAACAAAAAGTTTTAAATACAAGTTATCAATATTATTTTTAAATAATAAAGTTCTGTAAAAAAAAAAAAGTCTTGGTGGGTCATAAAATAATATGTGGCCCAATTCTCCCCTCATATCATATCACTGTCGTGTGATTTTTCAAGTTTGTTATAACTTCATTGATATATATTACATACATTTCAATTTCATATTGGAACGAATTTAAACCTTTTACCATTTAACATGTCTTTATAACATGCCCAAGATATTAGGATATAAGAGAACATTTGATTACATTAAAAGTGGATTAAGTGGGCCCTGTTTCGATGGACAGTAGCAAATCAAGAGTACATTACAAAAAAAAAGTATATAGCAATATGCCTCTAAAGGCTAAACAATTAGAACATATTTCTCCTAGAGAAAGAGGTGTCTTAGTAGCCGTGTGCTTTATTAGGAAATAGCCTTTCTACTATGCTGATATTCAATCAATTTTACTTTAAATTTTAAATGTAAAACGACTTCTGTATGTTTAATAATTAAAACATATATTTATATTGAACTGTATTTAGTGGCTTACTTAAAAAATCTAAATTAAAAATCTCTCCAGCCATGACCTTGTCTCCCTACCTTCTGGTCCATTTTACCCCACGCTATGACCAACTCTCTCTATTTTGCGTATGTGTTAGAAACATAAAATTACTTTAAAACTATTTATTCGACGGATATGGTTCCAACAACATTTTAAATGCATTAAATTCTCTTTCTACCGATACCAAAATTATTAAGTTTGGTCAAATAGTTCCCAAGCAGTTCCCATTTATGTTCAATCAACAATTTCGTGGCCCAACTCACCCCACTCTCCCCTACCTAAAGAAAACAAGCCATGCTTTAAAAATATATAAAAGTTTATAACACCATTAAAACACGAACTCATAGTGAACTACAGATGTAAATTGTCTAGATTCTAGAACCACACGGCTCAACTCACCGGTTCCAGGTGGATCACAATTAAACTGAAGTCCGTTGAATTCATTGCCAACTACGATCTCCGTTGTATACTTGTGTATAGCGACGTAGCCTGCCCACTGTAGCACTATAGGCATGTTCTCTACTGTCCTGTTCATTATAAGTGTTATTGCGTTAGTAATAATAATAATGTGATGAAAAGTATAGTACTCTTATCTTATAGATTTAACCCTTTTAAGATCAGCTACTTTTCTAAGAAAACTTTAGTAAAATGGTAAGAGTCGATCAAAAGTGTAAAAGAGCTGGAAAGGGTTAAACAACCTTTTAACGTGAAATCAAAAGTATCCCTTTCAGATCCCAAGTCGTCCTGTAGATCTAGTGAAACGACGCTCACGAGTTACTTCGCCACTGGATACTAGGGGATTGTATTACCGGCAAAAAATGACCTGTCTCCTTTTTGTTTCCCCTCGACTAGTGTCAATTACCTTTTAGAGTTGGCACAAAGAACAAAAACAACTGGCGTTTAACATGCCGGTTTGAACACGAAACCTGCGGAACGTCAATATGACCACCGTGATAGAGCATGACTAGGACAGAAAGGGAAGAAGGTTGCTGTGGGCTAACGTGTATGGGGGACAGGCTGCGTAAACTGATATTGAGTTAGAGAGGCGATCAAAGCGCAATCTGCAGTGAAAGAAATAGTGGCAGCTTAAGACCGTAGTAGTGACTAGCGTAGACGAGTCCTCAAATTGTATGTATTTGGCTATACATAGAACTGTAGTTCCTGGATCAGTTTGCAACTGCCACAGTATGCGGGCTATGTCGCAAAAACAAAAAGTATGAGTACTTTAAAGAACATAGATCTGCGTTGTTTGTTGAGATAGAAGGAAACAAGATAATTGTAGGAAACATGAAGTCCTTTTTATATCTTAGGAAAACTTCATGTAGTTTATAAAAGAAGCCCCACAATTCAACACAAGTCATAAGTTTAACTCGAGTGGACAACAGAATGAACTAAAGAGCCCACAAAAGGTTGTTTAAATTACTTTAAATCATTTTTAAAAAAAACTAACCCATAAAAAACAAGTTTTTATGATGCTCCCTTTATTTGTAATCTAGGAATACCATCATGTAATTAAATAATGTATAAGAAATATCTTTTGTTTTAGTCTTCTTTGGTACTAAGTATTATTTTTCTATCATAATTTGTAAAGAACATTGTTTACAAAGCTAGAGTGCAAAGTTTGATGACGTCAAATCTCAGTGCATCCTTTTTTTTTCTAGCTTTGGCCCGCAAAAACCATAAAAAGTTGGACCGGCATTTTCAACGTGAAACCAAACCATAGACCCTTTATCTATGAAGTGTTTGTTAAATTATTTAAAAAATCATAATTATAGTATAATTAAGTTTTTTAAACTTGAAAATTGGATAAAATGTTTTGTTAGTTGCCACAAGTCTGCTGCCCAAGTTTCAGCTTGATTGGACGACGGGAAGGGGTCAAAAATCGATGCAAAGTTTTACAAGCACGCACGCAGACAGACAGTACGAGTTAATATAAAGTGACTAAAAAGCATTACGTTAAATATTTTATGAGGGACTAACGCCCGACTAATGTTGATGGTATAATTAACATTTAGATCAAATCAATATATCAGAAAACAAAATTATATTATGGTTAAGAGATATAGAATCTAGTACAGTTATATTTATATGGGACAGAAAATTATTTAAACCAAGTGTAAGAAAAAGATTTCAGTAAATCAACCCTTTGTAGAAAGGTGGAAACTTTCATTAAATAATAATCCTTGTAAAATAAATAGTTTAATGTCATGATTAATATCATGGTGAAGTGAGAGAGAGAGAGAGAGAGAGAGAGAGAGAGAGAGAGAGAGAGAGAGAGAGAGAGAGAGCGAGAGAGAGAGAGAGAGAGAGAGAGAGAGAGAGAGAGACAAAAGATACAAATGGCTAATGTACAACAAAATACTTGAGACGTGTAGATCTACAGGAGGACAATAATTGTGATATGTGAAAGGTTTCTTACTAAACAAAGTCACTGACCTCAGTAACCCAGAAGCCACAAGTCCAGAAGCTGAAAAGATCAAGGCCGTTGTATTATTAGCCAGCTGAGCGTTTCTGAAGAAGCCACAGATGCTGATGGTCATTATTTCACCAAACTGTTGTAGCATCACGCTGATCAGGACAAAGGCGCCAAAACTGACCAGGTCTGGATTTAATCCAGCGATCCTGAAAAAGGTTTTATACATACACAATATATATTATTATGGTTATTTTTTTAAATACTCTGTATCATATATTATATTGGAAGCTTCTGTTAACACTTAAGCTAGTTTTCGTACAATTAAAATCAATTAGGTCAAGAAAATCATGTGTAGGTAACGGCAATAGCATCCTATATTCTAAAACATAATTTATTGAAACATGGTAAAGCTGTTGGGGTAATAATCATGTATACAGAGACAGTATGCTATATGTTTCTTTGCTTAAACTTATTTTTAACATAGTATAATTTTGCAATATAAACCTAACTGAATAATGAAGGAGCTATTTTGAAAATTATTAACAGTTCATGCTACCTATCGATCTTAAAAGTGTCTAAAATTAAAAACCGGTGAGCCTTCTGACTTATTAGTCCAGGGCGTAACGTGAAAAAGGGGTTAATTATAGGGGGGGGGGACAGGCCAAGATACTGTCCGAGACTAGCCACACCTTCGGCACGCCTAAAGGGAACGATCTCCGCACACATGCACTACTCTGCTTCTCTCCCACCTGCTCGTATCCCATGCTACTTAGTACTTACCAGTACAGAGCAGACGAGAATATGGCGCCGGAAATGATGTTGAAAGGGAGGCAGTGGATGTAATATGCACTCAGAAATGTAACTGTAGAGTATAGACCATCGTAGCTTTCCCGGTAGAACAAGTCGCGTAGGACCGGGACTGTTGGAAGTAAAAAAGTAGTGTAACATATACGTCTATTGTACAGGCCTTATCCTTTTAAAATGGTTCAAATATTAATGCCACTATTTTATCTAAGCAAATGCATTTGTCTAATAAGCATGTTGTTATTTTGGAAACTATCTGAAATAATAGAACATGTTTTAAGAAGCTTAAACAAAGTTTGTGAAATCAAATAGGTTGAACCATAGACTATAATAATACACATGGACCGCTTGCTTTAGTATTTCTGCTATAATGACTCGAAACACTGATTTTCGGAATTTCCGATTCGTTGTTTCCTTTGCACTTCCGTTTTATTGAATCGCTTCGATTTTCTCAATGAAAAATTAAAATTAAAATCGAAAGTTGTATAAAGCGGAAACATTTAAGAAACAAGGAGGTGCGTAGAAGTAATTTAAGACAGCCTTATTGGTTGCGCACGGAAAATAAAAGTTGATATAAGCTCTAAAATAGAGCAAGCGGTCCATCTTATTAAATAGGTTGAACTATTTTTTCCAGATGTAACACTTCGAATGATTGTTTCTTAAAGTTCCATCAAGGTGATGCCCGGGTTTTTTGTAATCCAGGATATAAAAGTCATAGTTCTAAAAAAAAACTGGACTCTATATGTAATTGGACTTTTCAAAACATCTTGATACAAATGATAATGAAACATATGTTCTCTTACAGAAGGCTATTCCATTGACCAGACCAACATAAGGTGAGACTTGCATGGACTGGTAGATTATGCCCAGCCTGTCCTGAATGCTGCCCTGGTTCATATTGAGACGTCCCAGAAACATCAAGATGAAAGGCACGAAAAAGGGCAGAAGTAAAAATCTGGCAAGAAATGCACTACGATCTCTCTTGAGGTGGACGTTCATACGACTATAAAAGGAAAACAGAAAACAAATGGAGTTTTTTCTTATGTCATTCAACCTTGTTTAAACCTAGTTTAATTTTAATTATATCAAAATTTAGCTAATTAAACATTAAATTAATGCCCTACGTTTCTGTTGTTTTGTTTTTATTTAAAAGTAAAACTATTTATGTTCATTTCGGAATGTGTTGTTGAGACAAGAACTAAGATGCTATCGAATAATTAGCTAGACCTATATTAGAATAGTGTGAAGAAAACCTATTTTAAAAGAAAAACTAGAAAGAATTCAGAAAAAAAAAAAGGTTCAATACAAGTAAATTCGCAAGGTTAACGATTGTAAAACGAATAGATAAATCGATACATTTTTAAAAAAAACATGAAAGAAGGTTAAAAAAAACTGTTAACTTAGAAATACAACGTAGTAATCTATGTAAATACAACGTAGTAATCTATGTAAATACAACGTAGTAATCTATGTAAATACAACGTAGTAATCTATGTAAATACAACGTAGTAATCTATGTAAATACAACGTAGTAATCTATGTAAATACAACGTAGTAATCTATGTAAATACAACGTAGTAATCTATGTAAATACAACGTAGTAATCTATGTAAATACAACGTAGTAATCTATGTAAATACAACGTAGTAATCTATGTAAATACAACGTAGTAATCTATGTAAATACAACGTAGTAATCTATGTAAATACAACGTAGTAATCTATGTAAATACAACGTAGTAATCTATGTAAATACAACGTAGTAATCTATGTAAATACAACGTAGTAATCTATGTAAATACAACGTAGTAATCTATGTAAATACAACGTAGTAATCTATGTAAATACAACGTAGTAATCTATGTAAATACAACGTAGTAATCTATGTAAATACAACGTAGTAATCTATGTAAATACAACGTAGTAATCTATGTAAATACAACGTAGTAATCTATGTAAATACTCCGTAAGACTAATGAGTAAAAGCAATTTTTTATATGCAAGATTCCTACAAAAAAAAAAAGGATTTCTGCCCGAGGGGCATCTGGTCATTGAATGGGATATCTGAACTAATGAGAAAAAACAACAACTAAGTTGTTACAAAGTAAACGTCTTACTTGAGAAGACAGGTGAACACTCTTGGCCAGGATGGTGAACCACCCTTCAAACTGTCAAGGTCTTCCGTGCTCTCTATATGGTGCTGGCTCAGGCCTAACGTTATCCTCTTTATGATCCCAGTCTGCAGCTCGGAGTCAAAGAATGTGGCGCAGATTTGTCTGGTCCTGGTCAGACTTTTCAACTCCTGGTCCTTTGTCCTTCTGTCCACACTAGTGACGTCAACTAGCGAAAATGAGAAAATGCATTTGAAGAACTATATTTCTATGCTCTGTGTTGAAATGGTTTTGTAGACAGGTTCTTGAATACATTAGATATATATTATTAAGGCTTTGACAATTTTAACGTATCAATTGGCATCTATGGGATGTCAATGAGAAAAAAAAACAGAAGCATTTATAGTAATGTTTAGACTTACTTGATAAAATTGCACTAATTACATAATATAGCACAGAAAAAAAACTTACCGATAGAATTTCGGGAAATGATCTATAAATGGTAATTTTCCCTAGGTAATAGCCTAAAAAGTTACATTTAGTTAGTTTGAACAAAAGTCTAAATAGTTATTAGGTAAACTTACTATAGATGTCACATGGGTTCTGGTTGACTGGACATGGGTAGCCGATGTTCGAAAAGTAGGGCACCATCTGGTCAGGCCGACCTAAAAAAGCCAGCTGCCCCGTGGTCAATATGGCTATTTTGTCCAGTAGACGGAAGATGTCAGAACGAGGCTGGTGGATGGACATGATGACCAGCTTGCCCTTGTGGGCCAGTTCCGCGAGACTGTTGACCAGGTGATGGGCCGTGAAGGCATCCAGACCAGAAGTTGGTTCGTCCAGTAGTAAAATCTCTACAGTTTTAAATATATAATGGAATGGTGCCTCAATTGAATCTTTTTTGCAAATAGACATTTAAATGTGTATGTATAGTTAATTCTTATTATGAAAAAGTAAACAGCAAACTTTAGTCATTTTTCCAATGCAAATTTATTTTCTAGAAAAAAATGCTTTAATTTAAAATTCGGGAATTCGTAACTTCTTTACTTCTAATGTAAGGTGCATTTAAAAGTAATATGTAGCTTTCTTTTTTGACATTTGACAAAGTTGAATGTGTTGGATATTTCACTGAAGATATATTCTCTGCACCAATTAAGATCAGATGAGGTTTATATTCTATTATAATAATTTTATCCGAGAAAAAAGGGAGACAATGGAAATGTATGTAATGTTATTCCAGTTCTTCACTAGGGCCATTTAATTCCACCTTCAGCATTAATCTAAATGTTTTGTGCGTTGAAAATGGATTATGGTTTTCAATGTAAACGTCAACTGTGTTGGGGTTATAACGACTACACCCACCTGGATCTTTCAAGAGTTGCACGCCGATGGATATTCTCCGTTTTTCTCCTCCAGACACGCCCCTGATCACGGTGCCGCCGATTCTGTTATCGGCGACGTGAAGTAATCCCATGTCTTTGATAACAGTGTTCACCTGCGCACACAATAACATACTTTAAAAAAAAAACATAATCAAATTATATTCATATCGAATCTGACCTACATATTCAGACACGTTATCAGACGACTCGTGTACTCGATTTTTGCACTCTTCTACACACTGTTTTAAATACGTTCTTAACACGCGTCTAAGGTTCTGGTAAAACATCACTACTGGACGTCATATCCGGCAGAGGCACAGGCGAAACTACGGGTGTGGTCAGCTACAGAGAGCTAGCAATGCACAATGGACATAATGAGGCGAAAGTCCAGCAGGCGGACAGACAGCTACACACTGATCTTACGGGAGACAATGAGTACATGGCCTACCTGTGTCGGTATGTGAGTTCCAAAACAAGAAGTGTAACGGTTCAGAAATATAGTAATGACCAACTCCCCATCTCCCAAACAGAAATATTATAATGACCAGCTTTCCCACATCTCCCAAACAGAAATATTATAATGACCATCTCCCCATCTCGCAAACAGAAATATTATAATAACCAACTCTCCCAGATCTCCCAAACAGAAATATTATAATGACCAACTCTCCCAGATCTCCCAAACAGAAATATTATAATGACCAACTCTCCCACATCTCCCAAACAGAAATATTATAATGACCAATTCTCACAGATCTCCCAAACAGAAATATTATAATGACCAACTCTCCCAGATCTCCCAAACCGAAATATTATAATGACCAACTCTCCCATCTCCCAAACAGAAATATTATAATAACCAACTCTCCCAGATCTCCCAAACAGAAATATAATAATGATCAACACTCCCACATCTCCCAAACAGAAATATTATAATGAACAACTCTCCTACATCTCCCAAACAGAAATATTATAATGACCAACTCTCCCACATCTCCCAAACAGAAATATTATAATGACCAACTCTCCCATCTCCCAAACAGAAATATTATAATAACCAACTCTCCCAGATCTCCCAAACAGAAATATTATAATGACCAACTCTCCCAGATCTCCCAAACAGAAATATTATAATGACCAACTCTCCCATCTCTCAGAATTACGTGCGGCAAAGGTTTTTGTGTCTTTATGACTTAAGCGCGTGTTAGTTCTATGTGTGTATGCTTTTGACGGTTAGATCATGTGCACTGTGGTTTGGCTTCGTTCAAGGACATCACTTTAAAAAAAGTAGATCAACAAAGTACATTGAATAGTTATCTCCATGGATTATTTTGTTTTATGATTTGTTTGTTGTTGATTTGTTTAAAGATATGAATCATGACACATTGTCTGTACTGACAATAAAACTAATCAGTAAAAAAAAAGATAGATCGTTAGTGTAATTTTCCATTACATGCTGACTGGCACTCAGCGATACTCTACTAAAATACCATAAAGATATTGACGGACAGACAACAGACATGTATAATGGATATAATATATGCATAATTTTTTAAAAGCTAATTTTAATACTCGTATTTTTGTTTCTAATAAAAGTATATAATGATTGAGATAATATATATATATATAACAACTATAAAATCGTTTAATTGTAAATTATTTTAATTTCATAATATCACATGTTTAGTTGAAATAAAATTTCATTCCTTATACACCGGTAATTTCTTGATTCACTTTTTAAAAAAAATCAAAATTAATACTTAACTTATATATTACAGACGCTCCTTCTATAGAGAAGATTATTGCGTCCTACGTTCATCCTTGGTCCGAGTATAGTTTTGCATTTTTATACATGTTTTAAATGATGTTATGTTACAGGTTTTCCTGATTTGTTCATGCAACCCATTCCATGCCCGAATACCACATGGGAAGAAAGAATATGTATTTGTTGTCGCATGAGAGATAAGAAAAAATGTTTTAGTCCTTGTGTTTATCTGAGCATTGCAACAAATTGTTGATGGTTGTATTTCTAAATTATAGTTTAATGCTTTAGGTATTTATAATTGCTTTAGTCTTTGCCCTTCTGTCATTTAGAGCAGGGGTCAGCAACCTTTTGCTAACAGTGTGCCAAACTAGGATTTCTAAATCATTCAGCATGCCACCAGCCAGAAAGTTAACCTGCTCTATTATACTTTTAAAAAAATATTTATATAGGACAGTTAATTTAACTCCGTAGCAAGACCAGGGCCAAAAGCAAAGGAAATTATTTGATTATTTATAGAGAATATCGTTAAAGCTTTTATATTTAATACAAAATTAACGTGTTTGTGATTATGATTCTTTTTATTTGCAATTATATCAAATCAAATACAATATTTTATTACTAAGCGTTCACGGTAATTTTTTGTCTAAACATTATCATTTGCTAGTCACGTTGTGGATCTATCACCTGCCAACGTTATGTATATTTAGATCTCAGTTTAACTGAGCTGTTCTTTAATGTAATTTAGAATTTTTTCTTACATTGTTATTATCGTAATGTGGAATAGATTCGTAGTCATACAAACTGGTTAGTTAATGTAATGTTTGAAAATATACATACAAATACCCTAGTCATAGGATATATTAAAAACATTTCAAATACTTTTTACAGTTTGATCATTTCAAAGTTATACATTGTAAACTATTTATTCTTTCATAAAAGAAAAAAAAACATATTAAAAATATTATCGCAAATTATTATCTCCCTTTACCTTTAATTAAAAACGTTACCACATATGATTCAATAGTGATGCCAAACAAGTTATAATTTGTAATGCAACAAATATTACTGACTAATTATTATTTCTTTATATAAATCCGACATTATGGTATTCATTACACAATTTAATTATTAGAGGATGAAAATAAATTACGTTAAACAGTTGTAAATAAACATTTCCTGCATTAATTTGATGAGTTTATATTTTCAACATTAATAATTACAGAAATTACATAATATAGTGCTATATTTATTAAATTTATAATATTAATATTTATTAAATTAATTATACAAAAAAAATTGTTTAAGAATTATTTATATTTTTATGTTTAATTAAAGAAGATGAGCATAAAAACTCTTTTAAATGTAATTAGTCTATATCAATTAATGAGCGGTCAAGTGTAGGTGACGCTTTGTATGCTTAAAACAGCTTTCATGTGCGATAAAATCTGTTCACAAGTGTAAGTTGAACCAAAAGACGAAAGTAAAAGAGCGAATGCCTAGCAGCTTCCTTCCAGATTGTTTCCTCAAATGGGCACATTTGAATGAGCATTTTGTTAAATGTTTAAAATTAAACTTGCTCCATTTTAAAATCGCCAATATCCTTCCACTTTAAACAAGATACACACCTAAGAAGGTTGTAGTAATATCAAACCAGTTAGACTGGATGTGTTATGAAAAGATGAGCATCTCAATTTGAAAGTCTTGCCTTTGATTAGAAAACTCCACTTTGAGTGTTTCAATGTAGGCTACTTCTGAAAAAGCCCATCCATCTATCTTAATATATGCCTTAATATAGGGGTATACATGTAGTTAAATGTTTTTGAAATTGATTTCACGGCAAAATATGTACAGTTTCAATGCAAATTCATTTCAGAGGTCCTTGTAAATGCGTTCAACTTACTTAAATGTGTCGCTATTTCATTCAGAAACATCGGCTTCAACAGTCAGTATGCCTCATTCAGAAACGGAAAATGTTGTTGTTTTCTTTATCAATAAAAAAAATAACACTTCTTCTTCTTCTTCGAATTATTTTGGGGACCCCGTTAAGACCGAGGAAAGAGTCCACAATTTAACTACATATACATTTTTAAAACATCACAAACAAGAATTACAAACACTTCTTGGAGGTCTCTCGCGTGCCATTGAAAATCGCTCTGCGTGCCAAGTTTGGCACGCTTGGCACGCTCCCTTAGGTTGTTGACCCCTGCTCTTGTGTTTCTAGGTTTAGTGATTTAATTATTGGTGTTACTCTTGTCAGTTGTGAATTATCGCTAGTAATGAACCTTGCAGCTCTTTAAAAACACTATCTTTATCCTTATGCGAAGACAAATGCATATTAACACTCTTTCTTCCCTAGTGGCATTTGTGTATGGAATGGGTTGCATGAACAAACAAGGAAAACCACTAACTTAAAACTTAACCAGATTATAAGATAAGATGTACTGATGTGTCTGTCTTGTTTGACATGTACACATGTTCAATAAAATACGTTTTTCTTACTTTTGTTTTAATACTGCTTATTAATATGTTGTATTTAAAAGCAATTTTAAATATGGCATGATAGAAATTTAAAAAATAGTTTATTTACATTTCTGACGAGACAAACAAATATTCTAAATGTCCTTTTCATGCATAAAAAGTATGTAATATTAAGCAAGCATTTCATTGTAAAAGAAACTGTAAATAACTTATTCAATAAATGGCATATCTTTGTTCTCCAATTGTTTATTTTCACCTTTCCACACACAAAAAATACTCGAAAACGGCTTACACAACACTGAAAACACATACACAAAATGCTTACACGTCAATGAACACAGACATACAACACTGCTTACACACCACTGACCACATGGTCTAACCTTTTCTTCAATTTCAGATTGTTTCAGCCTGCCTGGCAGTTTCAGGTAGGCCATGTACCTGAGGGTCTCCCGTACGGTCAGTGTGGGCAGCAGCCTGTCCGCCTGCAGGACGTAGCTGGACTTTTGCCTCATTATGTCCCTTGTGCATTGCTGGCCTCTGTAGCTGACCACACCCGTGGATTCTCCTGTGCTTCTGCCGGATATGACGTCCAGTAATGACGTTTTACCAGAACCTTAGACGTGTGATTAGAGAGTACGTTAAACAGCATAGAAGAGTGCAAGAATCATGTACATGAATCATCTGATAACGCGTCTGGATATGTAGGTAATATTGATATGATTATAATGTGATTAGTATTTTGTTAATTTGAACGTAAAAATATATACGTTTTAACTATTAACAATAGAAATACATATATCAAAACATAACTTTTTTTTTACATTTTGCCAAATAGCTTACAGTTGTATTTATACTTATTGGTCTTTTTCTTATCAGTGGAATGGGTTTCCTGAACAAACCATGAAAACCAGTAACTTAACAACATTTAAAACACTACTAAAAATGCAAGACTAGACTCGGACTTTGGTTGAGCGTAGGACGCAATCATCTTTTTTATAGAAGGAACGTCTGTAATGTATAATGATAAGTTATGGCAATGCTCACTAGCATAATAACATAAGGGACTATTTGAATTCCAATTGTAAACGAATTGTAAACCTGAAACAAAATGCTTATCTTCGTTTCATCTGCTATTACTATTCGAAAAGGAGAAATAGGCTAACTGTAAATTATTGTAGGGCATTGTGTTGCTCACGCAATCTCTTTGTAAGCACAGGAGAACTATACATTCGAGTCTAAAATCAAAGACTTAATGTGTGCTCCTTATCGTATTTAGAAATATTAACTAGGTAAGCCAGATTTGGACCAATCAAATGTGTTGTTCTACTCGTATTCTAGCCTAAATGACAAAACTTTTACACATCAAAATGTAAGTAATTTCGTTGCATGAACTAACATGGGGGAGGGGGGAGGTCTTGGCTCTTGTTTTCATTTCTTCAATTACACTCTTCAAAAGATAGAGCCATGGTTTGAGGGGGACGGGGAAAATTTGTGGACCACAGAAGTTTGTCTTCCCAATGTGAATGTTAAAGCTTTGTTTTAATGTCAAAGTGTTCTGTTGTTTTATTTTTATAGAGATAGGGGCTTGTTATCTTGAGATTTCTCAAATGAAAAAACTTAATGTTGAACAATATCAGCTTGTGCCATTTCTATATTTAGAATCCACAATAACATTGGGTGTACTTTCTATATTAAAAATTCACAATTATTAGCTTGCCCAATTTCTATTTTGGGAATTCCCCATTTTAATTGTATAAAATGATTGTGTAAATGTTTTGCTAATCGCTAAATATCTATATTGTTTTTTGTTGTATTTTTTGTATTATTATTATTAGTTTGGTTAACTTTATTTCAGTATTAAAAGACAAATGTGTGCATGTTTTATAAAAAAGAAACTCATAGATGGCCAGAATTTACCTGAAGTGCCAACTAGTGCTGTCAATTCACCTGTGACAAATGTCATGCACAGATTGTTCAGCACCAGCTTCTTCTTAGACCGGAAACAAGCCCCATTCCACCAATGGCCAGTTCTTTCCTTGACCTTGATACACAAAACAGTGAAACAGTGTTAAGAGCTCAGTATAATTCTGTAAGCATTACTAAGAGCTCAGTATAATTATGTAAGCATTACTATTGAGCTACGAATATAAATGGGGAATTATGTGGTTTGAAAATTTTACAAACTCAACAATATGTGAAAAAAACAGCACACATTTTAATACAGTAAGAAATTCAAAGAAGATGGAGATGGATAGGCCACACATAGAGGTAGCTTACTGTAAATTTGACTTGGGAACCTCTTGAATGGAATCCACATGACGCAAGAGAAAGGCCCAAGAACATATGGCAAAGAGAAGTAGAAAAAAAAAGAAGAGCTGGAAAGAGCTAAAGAAGATAGCTAAACAGAACGACATAGAAAGAGTTGGAGAAGATAGTGACAGGACAGGATGTGTCAGTGACAGGAAGACACGGAAAGAATTTTAAAAAGCATATTCTTCACCGGGGGTTGATGATGGCGACGAAGAAAATTTTACTATTGCGAAATATATAGCCAGCCTCCTAAACTGGAATGTGTTCGGGAAAATTTTATAGGCGCTAAGACCAACTATTTGTAGAGCTGCGAACTTTAACTATTCTACAGAAATAAAACTCTTAAAATGTTTTTTAAGTCCATTGACAAGTCTTAACAAATATGCATGCATAAAAGGTCGACAAAAAAGACATTTCCGGTCTTATTCGATCATTTACTTCGAAACATGTCTGTGTGATACGTTACTGGTTGTACGAAAATATGTTAATAATTAAATTTTGATTTCATTTCCAAAAGATGGCGACAAAAGAAAACGATGGACTGTGAATGTCAGATTTGAAGAATCACCTATTTATAATCCCAAACTAATTGCTTAATGCAAAATAATTTTCGTGTTGTTGTTTTTTATGAATCTCCGCATTGTGTTTTTTAATTACCAAGGAAGCAACTTTTTATAAACAAAAAACTAAATTTAACCTAACGCGACTAACACTTTGAGTATTAATGATCGCCTACTCACTTTTGATGTTAAAAACGGATTCCTCATAACTAATCTTGTAGCCGTTGTATATTTCTAAAAGACCAGAACTGCCGTCGAGGTTGAAATCGATTGTCAAACACTACCAAAAGCATGGTATTTGTTTACGAAAATGGCGGGAAATGTCATCGGAAGCACGTGACCTCTTCCATTTGAAAAGGTCACGCCTAATTAAGACTTGCCAATAATTTTGTCGTGCTTTTACCTTTAAATTACATTGTTAAATGCTATATTGCATGCTTTTTAAGACAATAATACGAATTAATAAGTAATACGGTTATTCGTGTAGGCCTATTCGGCCTAGGACGAGGTATTTTTATTTGCTATTTTTGTAGCCAAAATTGTAAATATTTACGATAATTATTGTTACTTCTCACGAATGTGTGCGTACAAGTTGTTTTGTTTGTGGGACGACATTATTATATAGATCGGTGCTGTACATTGACTATTATTTGACTGTTTTTGTAGCAAAAATAATCTATCAAGTAGGAATATTAGTTCTCTCAAATAAGAAGTTCAGATAAAAAAAGACATGTTATTGGTTTGTTATCTTGCATATCGTGCTTCTGATAAATCCATTCAAGGATTTAGGGAATGAACTAAGAGGAATCCTTATCTCGTACTATATCGATGTATTGTTTGACGTGACGTAATAATGTGTATTGTCATAGGCCCCCTCCCCCCTCCGTCCTTCTCTCTCGCTCTATCGCTCGCTCTATCTATCAATTTAAATTATGTGTTGATCAATCTATCCACATGCGTTAAGCTGCGCATCTGCAAGAATGTCTATCTTTTTTTTATATATAATTTACATTTAAATATCATCTATCGATCTATCTGTGTATATGTCTATCTATCTACCAATCTATCTATCGCCTTATCTTTCTGTCGTTCTGTCTGTCTATCTATCTGTCTGTCTTTCTCTCTCTCTCTCTCTGTTTCGAAAAAGTCTAACTACTATATTAGTATGTTTTTCAAATTTTTTTTTTCCATTTCCATCTAGTCTGTGTGTCTGTGTGTCTGTGTGTCTGTGTATCTGTGTGTATGTGTCTGTGTGTCTGTGTGTCCGTGTGTCTGTGTGTGTCTGTGTGTCTGTGTGTCTGTGTGTCTGTGTGTTTTGAGAACCATGGTCCTAATGTGTCACTAAGTGAAATAATTTTACAAGAGGACACACTCCTTTTCCTCGGCCCCAGCCCTTCCCACCCAAAATAAGCATTTCATTAGAAACTTGCCAAAATTTCAACTTGACTTAACGTTCCTTTCCTTATGTAAAGATGAAGAAGAAAAAAAATAGAGAGAATGAATTTGTGTACAATAAGAAGCCATTTTTCTCATAACTTTTTTTTCTTTATGAAGATTTTTGACTGTTTCCTCGATGCTAAGTTGGCAGCTCTCAATCAAATTACAGATATGTTGTCCCTGTGTAAACACAATTTGTCAAATCACCAAAAAATACTTTGGCCTTTCAAGCAGAAAGCCCTGGCGTGTATTTTGCTAGTCTATTTTCTGTGGGTTAAAGAGTAGCTAAATCGTTTATGCCGTGTTGGAATGTGTGTGTAGCTATGTGTGTGTGAGTGAGTGTGTGTATGTATGTGTGTGTAAGTATGTGTGTGTGTTTGTCTCTGTCTGTCTGTGTGTAAGCCAAATTAAAAAAAAGTGTATGTTTTTAGATGTATTTTCTCTTTAAAAAAATGCTTCCCGTCAAACGAGTAGATCTAGCTACTAAGCTAGCTTTGGTCTCAATAAACTGTAGAATGTGGGTTGCTATTTTCTTTTCTCATTTTCATTTGACGATTTAGTTCAATAAGCTCAATAAGCCAACATTGGGGAATGGGAAATGCCATTTGGGATCAAGGGCAATGGGCGTATGCTAACGGTCACTTCTGAATGGGACAAAAAAAAAATTCCGCAAGAAAGTTAATAGATTAGTCATTAGTAAGTAGGTGGGTGAGCATCGGGTAAGTCAAAGAACAGACCTAATTTAATGTACAAACGAACAGCTAGACTGTGCAACGCTTCCAATATGCTTGAATTGTAATGGATATTGTTTATTGAAATAAATAGATATCTTTCATTTGTAACTAGCAGTTATAAGGTTGTTGTTTTTATTTCATTATAAAATAAAATGTCCTGCATTTTAACATAAAAAATGTAATGTCCTACTTTTTTAAAAATGTACTTTCTATAGTGTCCTATATGTATATATAAAACATAGAATGTCCTACTTTATATATAGGGCCTACATCATAACGTGTCCTACATTATTTCGTAGAATTAATATAAATCTTCCAACAATGCATTTTATTTAAATACTATTATAAAGTTTAATATATGAAACACATTAAAACTATGTTGTTGCTTTTTTTAATAACAAAAAACAACATGCGCTAAATTTTGTTTCAGCTGGCCATCAAAGTCATAAAATATATGCCATAAAGACTCTGTACTCCACAATAACATAAATTTTATTGTGTTCATGAATTCTTCACTTGATTAAAAAATATCATTGTGTCCTGATTTATAGTAGTCTATATTCCAGCCTTTTAAAACCAGACGTTTCCTCGGCTTTACTCGCTAGACAAATCTTTTAAGTTGTGATATATTATAGCGAACAATTGCCATGTATTTAACTAATAATTTGTCTACATTAAATTTTCAACGTTTCCTTACCGTATAAGAGAACCCAATCAGATTCAATGACGGCTTTTTCACTAAGGAATGACCGTCCACTTGTGGCTGTCCCTCTTCTCCCACTGTCGGCAGCTCCACGTGTGGCATCGGAGGTGGTGCGTCCTGAAGCGAGGTCTGTGCGCTTGTTTTGGACACCTTAAAACTCCCGTACTGACTCTTCTGTCTGGCACTGGACTCTCGCAGTTGCTGCCCTTCTCTGATATCCATGGCAACACACTGACCGATATAGTTACTTCGACAAATCAAAATTTAAACAAAGAAAAAGTAAAAACATCCAACAGTGAACTGCAGAATAAATCATGGACGTGTGTATGATGGAGCACCATAGGTGTTCGCCAAGAAAGAAACACCAAGGCTACACGGAGAGCTGGTCTCTGGTGTCATTCAGGTTTGACACTCCCAGATCACCTGCAAAAAAAAAAAAATGATGATGTTATACTTCAAAATCAGTTTGCGTTCTGTTACCTGGGTATGACCTAGTATGACCTAGTGACTAGTGCCACGTGACCTGAAGAGATAATACAAGGACCTGTGTTTCAGACACTGCTGGTGGTAGTGGCGGTTGGCCGTTCTTTCTCCCTACTAAATATAGAAACCAAAATACAGGAACGGCAACTAGGGATAATTGTTTGATTTTAATCTCTGTGTTACTGATAAAACGGTTTGTGGGTTTAAAAATCAATAACAAAAAGGCAAAAGTTTTATATGGTTGTTTTGTTCTGATTTCCTTTTGAACGTAAAAATTAGTTGATGGTTTTAACATACAGTTTCTGAATTGTTTTAACTTTAGATTATCTCTTCTTAGATGATAGTCAAATGGTTTATAGGTAAAATATTTTGACGTGAATGGAGTAAACTGGTCGGTTGATGTAAATATTGATTTATTGAGTAAAAGTTACAGATAGATAGATAGATAGATAGAAAGATTGATAGATTGATAGATTGATAGATTGATAGGTTGATAGATTGATAGATTGATAGATTGATAGATTGATAGATTGATAGATTGATAGATTGATAGATTGATAGATTGATAGATTGATAGATTGATAGATTGATAGATTGATAGATTGATAGATTGATAGATTGATAGATTGATAGATAGATTGATAGATTGATAGACAGATAGATAGATAGATAGATAGATAGATACATAGATAGATAGATACATAGATACATAGATAGATACATAGATAGATACAACGATTTCAGGGTTTAAAATGGGGCATTTTTTTAATCCAATTATATGTGCTTTGCAAAACTGTTTTGTCCCAATTTCTTTTTGGTCCTCTTTGTGAAATAAACTTCTTAAAACCTTGACAGCCCATTCAGGTTTATAGAATAAACTTTCAACTTAGCTTTAAAAATGTACATTACAGAATAACCAGATATTTATCTAAAAAAAATTAATCGAGTTTAAATTATTCAATGAAACACTGTTTTGAAGTGAATTGTTTATAGACCAAAACTACAAATTCGAAATTTCAAAATGTCTTCAAAAATACCAAGATGAAGTAGAGAAACAATAGTACCGGTACAACAAAAGTGGGTTGTTCTTGTTTTTGGAATTCATAAATCTCAATTCTGGAACTTGTTCCACATTGCTCAATGTTCATATTACAATGTCCAGTTAAAAAAAAAACTTCATTCCCTAAGCCTCATTGCTAACTCCCGAAATCCCTTTGCTCACCCCCCCCCCCCCCAAGTAATTTGCTAATTACCAATTCATCATTTCCTAAATAAAATTGTTCATTCCACAACGCCCATTGCCCATTTTCCATTATTTCAAGTTGTTCATTTCTCCATGTCCATTGCTCTAACCATCGCATATTCCTCAAAATCTCATTTCTCAAAGCCCATGGCTTATTCCCGACGCTCATTGCTCAATCCACCATAACCTTAGCTCCTTTACCGTTTCCAATGGCCCTTTACCCCCAGGTTCGAGAATAAGCCCCTCCCCCCCCCCGGGCCCAATGCTCATTGCTAACACAAATTGCTAATTCACTCTACCAATGCTCTATAGTATGTGTGTGTGTGTTGTGTGTTGTGTGTGTGTTGTGTGTTGGAAGGGGTGGGGCGGTACAATTAAGATGAGTCAAATATCCATCCGTCTGTCACTTTGATCTGTGATAAACCTTAAGTTTAATTATTTTTTTCAAATACACTTCAAAAAAAATTAAAAGAATAAAAAATCATAACAATCAAAATTTTAATTTAAAGAAATTAATACATATTAAAAACAAAGCCTCAAGTAGCATATTATTGTAAAATAGCAATTTCTTTGACGTAGATTTTAACCCTTTGAAAAAAAGTTACTGTTCAACGAAAACTAAAGGCAAAATCTGAAGATCGCGTTAAAAGCGTCAGAGAGCTCAAAAGAGTTAAGGATGATACCGGTAGTTACATTGTATATGACAGTGATCCAGTAATACAATGCGGTCTTTAGTTCTGTTATTTAATCTTAGATTTCAGAGTTTATGATAGTTTTTTTTTTTAAAGCTTTGTTTTTCAAATACAGATGTTCTATTTAGATAGCAGGGCGAAAGACGTCAGCAGATTGTGAAACTCCAGAGTATTAACTTCGACGAGTCTAAGGCTGGTCCTAGTGTCGTAATACCACATAAAGGACATGAAGGACATGAACTAATGTCCTTATGAAGGTCCATTCTCCGTACAAACAATTATATTTTTGCACCACTCGTTCCCCTCCTCGCCGTATTCTATTACATTTTGGCAAGTCTACATTACGCTATATGTCATGTTAATTTTATTTTTTTCATTGTATTATATATATACAAATTATCTTTTTTATAATGAACTTCTTATGATTGTTTTTAGTATTAAACTCTATATGTATTCTTTTAAAATGTGTTCTTGGTATGTAGTTTGGAGTGTCTAAAGTCTAAATTAAGTAAAGTAGCCTTTGGAACAAACTGATCATAGGGCAGGTGAAGCCAGTTTCTGTGGTCACGGCATATGAGGGGGTGTGTGGCCAGCACAATGCCCACCCTCAAGTCCCGGGAAAAAATCCTAGTCTCCACCAGGATTCGAACCTAGAATCTTTGGGTCGCTAGTCGAGCGCGCTATCTCTCGGCCACCGTGCGTCATGCTATATGTCACATTTAATTATTGTTTTCATTGTTTTATATATAAACATTATCTTTTTTATAACGAACTTCTTATTATTGTTTTAATATTTAACACTACATTTATTATTTTAAAATGTGTTATTGGTATGCAGTTTGAAGAGTCTAAGCGATTTAATTTTGCTTGTGTGTTGTGACCCATCACCACGTTTGAGATGCACTGCCTTCGTGTTACGCTTCACTGCACACTGACCCGTTTCTTGTAGTTGTTTTTTTTCTTCTTTTTACCGCAACTCACACTTGGCTTTCTCCGAACCAGCCCCTTCTCCCCCCCCCCCTCCACCTTCCCATACAACCGTATCACGCTTTTCTGTTTATAAGGGGTCATACTTTGTATTATACGCACGCAAAAAAATCCAACTATCCCAAAATTTTGAAATGTTCTTCTCAAATTTACTGCTTTCTCAGAATATTCCAAATAAATCGAATACTTTTAAAGTCAACTTTTTCGCTCCTGTCTTATCGTGTTTGTTTTTGTCCCTAAAAATTGCCCAGGGGATATTTTGTTGAGTAAGTAAAAAAAAAATTTTTGCAAAGACGGGAAGCAAGGATCTGTAGTTGGACACAATTGAACGCAATCATAGACTATGTCCAGATTTTTTTAAACAACTTAACATAGTTCAAGCTGTTAGAGGTGTGTAGCTGGACAGTGGTCATAGCCTAACCCGGACAACTGGGGTTACACAACACACAGAAAACATAACTCTTCTGTATTTTTTGTTTGTTGTTTTTGCAAGCTTGTGTTTGTGTCTGTACACACATGTATTGTGCTAGATTTGTCTCCGAAGTTCTTCAGAGTCTGTCCGTGTGTCTTGTTTCCTGTATCAGGTAAGACTAGCAGCATTATTTCAGGTAAGTCAATTAGAACAGACTTAGTTATTAACAATGTGGATAATAAAAATGTACAACAATGTTGCACACACCCACCCCCAATAGTATTAATTTCCAAAATTGGCTTACCCCATTATTATGTGCAGATGCAAGGCGAATCATAGACAATAGACTTTATTTTATTAGTTGTCTAAGCCAGTAAGGCTTCATGATTATGCACACAAAAAAACTAAAATGTAGAGGCAAAACTGTTATGCATATATCCCTCAGCTTGTGCATTTAAAATAATAACTTTAAAAATAATGTTTTTAACTATTCACCTAATCCATGATTCGAATATATTTATGCTTGTTTTTAGAAAGAAAAAATAGGGTTGATTTGGTTTAAGTTAATATAACCTTATATTAACTAAGTAATTTTACTGTAGTGGTGTAGTGTGATACGTAATCATTACGGTAATGTGAATAAGCACAGTGCAGACAGACACACCTAGAGTACACTCTGACACACCTAAAGCACACACAGACACAGAGTGCACACAAACACACATAGAATACACATAGACAAACATAATGTACACTTAGACACACCTAGAGTGCACAGAGACAAACATAGAGTGCACACAGACACAACCAAAGTGCACACAGACAAAATCAAAGTGCACAAAGACACAACCAAAGTGCACAAAGATACAACCAAAGTGCACAAAGATACAACCAAAGTGTACAAAGATACAACCAAAGTGCACAAAGATACAACCAAAGTGCACAAAGATGCAACCAAAGTGCACAAAGACACAGCCAAAGTGCACAAAGAAAGTGCACACAAACAAAATCAAAGTGCACAAAGACACAACCAAAGTGCACAAAGACACAACCAAAGTGCACAAAGACACAACCAAAGTGCACAAAGACACAACCAAAGTGCACAAAGACACAACCAAAGTCACACAAACAAAATCAAAGTGCACAAAGACACAACCAAAGTCACACAAACAAAATCAAAGTGCACACAGACACAACCAAAGTGCACAAAGATGCAACCAAAGTGCACAAAGACACAACCAAAGTGCACAAAGACACAACCAAAGTGCACAAAGACACAACCAAAGTGCACACAGACAAATCCAAAGTGCACAAAGACACAACCAAAGTGCACAAAGATATAACCAAAGTGCACAAAGACACAACCAAAGTGCACAAAGACACAATCAAATTGCACACAGACAAAACCAAAGTGCACAAAGACACAACCAAAGTGCACAAAGATATAGCCAAAGTGCACAAAAGACACAACCAAAGTGCTCAAAGACACAACCAAAGTGCACAAAGATACAACCAAAGTGCTCAAAGACACAACCAAAGTGCACAAAGATACAACCAAAGTGCACACAGACAAAACCAAAGTGCACACAGACAAAACCAAAGTGCACAAAGACACACCCAAAGTGCACAAAGACACAACCAAAGTGCACATACACAACCAGAGTGCACAAAGACACAACTAAAGTAGACAAAGACACAACCAGAGTGCGCACATACACCCTTAGAGTGCGCACAGACACACCTAAAGTGTACACAGACATACAAGAGTACATACAAATATACTTTAGGTACAGCCTAGAATACACACAGACACACTCCTAGATATGTCACACCCACAGATTAGACACTCACTGAATAGACACCATGCTAGATCAGACACACACCTAAATCAACACACTCCTGTTTATACTACAAGAACTGATACACCCCACATTTGACCCCCCCCCCCCCCAGATTAAATACAATCCCAGATCTGACACACTGAGAGTTCTAAAACACTCCCAGATCAGACACAAACCAGATCAGACACACTTCTAGATCAGACACACTTCCAAATAAGAAACACTCCTAGATCTGATAAACTTCCAGGCCAGACACACACCAGATCTGACAATCGTCCAGGTTAGACACACTTCTAGATCTGACACACTTCTAGCTAGGTCAGACACACGCCGAGATCTGACAAGTTTCCAGGTCCGACACACTTTGAGTTCTGACTCACTTCCAGGTCAGACACACTTCGAGTTCTGACACATGTCCAGGTCACACATATCGAGTTCTGACACATTTCCAGGTCAGACACACTTCGAGTTCTGACTCACTTCCAGGTCAGACACACTTCTAGTTCTGACACATTTCCAGGTCAGACACACTTCTAGTTCTGACACATTTCCAGGTCAGACACACTTCGAGTTCTGACACATTTCCAGGTCAGACACACACTCCGAGTTCTGACGCACTTCCAGGTCAGACATAATTCCAGATTAGACACACCCATAGAGAAGTTCTAGAAAGACTTTTAAAGACGTACAGGGATGTATCTAAACTTGCATTCTTACTCTGAAGCTCCTGACCTAAAAAGCCACAAAAATATTGCAGGGCCGAGAAGAAAATCTGGGGTATGTTTTTGTCAGCCTTGTTAAACATGTTATCAAAGTTGTTTGTTTTTTTAAAGCCATACCTTCCTCCTTCCCCACAAACAAACGATCGAATGACTTTAGAGACAGTTTGAATATAACTAAGGGTTTTCTTCATTATTTGCCCTTGATAACAAAAAAAAACACTTATTTTGCAATTTCGGTGCGATTGAAACTTTAATAGAAGGTATTGTTATTGGTTATTGGCAACGAGTCTAGTTTCTGTTTGATAGGATGGCGTAAAGTGGGTCGACTACTCTTAGCTGTTAAAAAGAAACAAAAGCGAAGTTAAAAGACTTTTAAAAGGCACTCTAGGCTGATGTGGTTTTTCGAGATGGAAAACATAGAAAAGTAAATAACATCAGTGTGAAATTACATATTGAAGCCTTGCATATGTATAATATAAAAATAAAATCGTTTATGAAACGCACCTATTTTTTTTTTTTTACTTTATTGCGTCATTACAAAATGGCGACAGAGTTTACCTGTAAACAAGGATCTACGCCTCACTGACCTATATTTACCAGCGTACTTAAAAGCAGACATGACTCAATGCGCAAACACGTGACGCAGTTAGGGTGTTCCAGTTGAAAGTTGAAACGATGAAACAAAGTTCGTGCCCTGGGTGTGATTTAAAAAAACTACCGTGTGACACTTCGGGCATAGGTAGATTGGATGTCAGGATGTCCCAGGCAATGGCGGACGAATACAGATTGTTCTGTTGAAATATTACGCAGTAGTCGATATTCTGCTAGAAAAAAATTGTTCTTTTGAGTGTGTATAATAGGCCTACGCAGTTGACTCACTCTTTATCCAGATTTTTCACATGGTTAAGACTGTCCACATATTTCTTGTAATTTTTTTAATTAATTTATCGGTTTAGAAAAATTAAAGGCCTGCAAATGTTACCGAAAAACTTTCAATTATCAGCAGTGAAGATGTAGCTCCTGGTCAGAAATACCTCTTGCATTGCATGTCATTATTCATGTTCTGCCCTGAAAGACACACCAGGGCCCAACCAAATCCGACGGCGTAGTTCAGTGTTAATGTAACTCAGTATATGGTTTTATTTAATCCACGTGTTTGTTAAATGTCACATTTGGGCACATCTACACATTTGGCGTTCTATTAGGTAGCTGCCAGGGATCGGGCATTGTCACAAAATTAATCTTATATTATGGTGTGTGTGTGTTTTTTCTTCTTTACATCAGTCTCAAATAAATTACACAAAAGTCTGCACTGTGCTAAGTAAGATCTTAAGCTATAGGCGTATATTTGCGTATACATATTTTCGTTTTCGTCTGTTGTTGTCGTTTCAGCGCATAGAACTGTTATCAATGGATATGCGCCATATAAGCATCATTATTGTTATTATTATTATTAGACATACATTTGATTTTTTTTATATTTTACCCCCACGTTCCACCCTTTTCTCATCGTTTTCTGAATCAAGGTCATGGCCAGCCAATCAGGGGTCACCACGCGGCTCCAGTCCCGGAAGGCGCGCGAGGTGATCGGTCGTCATGGCAACGTGGCCAAGAAAAAAAGCAAGGACAAGCTGGTGAACATTGAGGAGGAGAATGCGGACTGTGCCGGCGTGGCGTACAGCCGCCGCTCCTTCCCGCTACAGCGGGAAAATGACCATAGCAAGAGGGAGACCAAGAACACGTCCAAAACAGAATCGTTCGCCAAACAGGTTGGTGGTCTACACGGCTAAAGCATGCGCCCAGAGCGTAGGCCAAAATAAAGGAGTTTTAAATTTTATGTGGGGGCCGAAACAAATCAAACTTTACGCTGTTTATATAGGCCGAATAAACCTCTTCGAATTTCTAGCGGGCTGCGGACAAAAAAAAGGTCGATTATAGTTCATGTTTATCAGGGTCGTAGAAATGTATTGGACTTTTCTGTTGCATGCTGATTGGCTCACGAAAGTGTATTTGTGTGTGCTGCATGCGATGCGTCCAACGTATTTTGTCTTTACAGGGTCGTTCACGTCTTAACGTATCGCGTTTTAGAAGAGTGTTCACTCAATGTCTTGGTGAGAACGTGTGTGTGTGAAAGAAGGGGCGGAGGATGTTTGTTGGTGGTTTATGCCCCTGTCACCCTATCAATATGCTGCATCATTTAGACTTTTGTTTGTTATTAATAACGTTGTCGCCCACAATTTTAAATGTTTCCTTTTGTGATAAATATGTGTAATAAGATATTATGTAAAGGCCCCGCCCGGGCTTTAGAAATTTATTTATTTTTTTTTTGGGGGGGGGACCTTGTATAGGGCTTTATGTTGGGGCCTTTTGAAAGGAAAAATAGACTCCGCTCGCTGCCAGAGGCATGGGGTGCATGTCTACACTATAATATAGAATGTAAACTAAAGTCACTTAGATTGAGAAAGATGGAGACCACACATCTTGAATAAGATTACCCTTAACCCTTACCATCTCCCCAAAAAAGTGTCCCACCCCTTTAGACGCCGCTGATGATTTCTAACAAATAGTGACACAAAGTCATTGAAGTCTCATGTGAATGACCCCCATTCCTCATGTATGAAAGCGTCTTCTCTATTCCTTTAATTCATCTTCCACCTTCAATGTTTACTTATCTGGGATCTCTGTACTGAATCTAAGGATCAAACTCATTTGACTAAACCCTTAAATATAGTTTTATAAACAATTAAAAAATCGGGGAAAAAAACACTTTCATTCCCCACCTCGCTCATCCACCCTAAAATGAAAACATAGATGCTTGATTCTCAATACATTCATTTTATTATTCTTATAAAAGTCATGTCAATATTGCAAATGTTATTTAAATATCGCCTTTAGATACTCAAGCTGGGTGTTTCTTTTTGGTATTCCTAAAGAACGCTAGTGTGTTATTTTTTTAAAATAAATGTGTTACCCTTAGTTTCAAATTGGAAAAAATGTCCAAAAGAAATTGGATAAAGAGAAGAAATATCTGAAAGAAATTGAGCTGATAAAAATGTGAGAATCAAAAAGGTATGTAAGTAGAGTATGTACATATCTTAGAAGCGGTTCTATTGTGTTTTGAATGACTATTAACTACTTTGTTGTACATTGTATTTTATGAATGGAATTTTCTTTAGAAACGGACACTGAGTGAAATCGGTGAGAATGTTGAGAAAGGGCAACAAGTTAACCAAAAATTTCAGCAGCAACAGCAACAACAACAACTAGAACAAAAACGTGGAGTCGTCTCTAAGTCTAAGCCTAACCAAGGTAAGTGAGGAGTAATCTCTGAACCAAAACCCAACCATGGTTAGTGGTAAGTGAGGAGTAATCTCTAAACCGAAACCCAACCATGGTTAGTGGTAAGTGAGGAGTAATCTCTAAACCAAAACCCAACCATGGTTAGTGGTAAGTGAGGAGTAATCTCTAAACCGAAACCCAACCATGGTTAGTGGTAAGTGAGGAGTAATCTCTAAACCGAAACCCAACCATGGCTAGTGGTAAGTGAGGAGTAATCTCTAAACCAAAACCCAACCATGGTTAATGGTAAGTGAGGAGTAATCTCTAAACCAAAACCCAACCATGGTAAGTGGTAAGTGAGGGGTAATCTCTAAACCGAAACCCAACCATGGTAAGTGGTAAGTGAGGGGTAATCTCTAAATTGAAACCCAACCATTGATCAAACTATGGGGCATACACCAGTACTTGGCACATTGGGAAAGAACGTTGTCAACCAAGCTTTGTTATAAATGAGCTATAGACCGACTTAGGTTTTCAATAAAACAATAATAGTCGGCCTACTTTGAAAAAAAAAATAGTGGCAATATTACAAAACAGTTGGATGGATATCTCAATAAAACGTTTGGCTTATATTATCAATTTAAAATTCACATAGTTTATTGTTTTCTAAATTATTATTTATGTTTTTGTTGTATTCCCTTACTTGAAACCGATTGTAAAAGTATCTTTTACTTTAGGTGTAATGCATGGAGTAGTCAACTTAGCTTGGTACTGTTGTCCTGGGCCTTTAGGATATTCCCCCATGTTTGGACACTGTATGCACACTCACGATGTAATCCCCTTTCGAATTCCCACTTGGATCATTACCTGAAAACGTGCAGGATTTCGATTTCAATGTCGTCAAAAAAAAACAACATATAAACATATATTGACCATTGTCCTTGTTGAACAAGGAATGGGGTTGGGCGAAGAGGGCAAACGTTTATATCTAAGTAACCTGTAGAGAAAACTACATTACTTAGAAATTAGAAGCAATTACCTGGTAAACAAATTTGTTTACAAATAGGTAAATTTACTGATCACACAGATGTAGTCATAGTATTTTGTTATGAATGCACATTTTACATTTCATTTTTTAAAATTAAACAATGGAAAGGTTGTTTTGTTGTAGTTTTCGTTTTTTGTGTTGTATGCACATTTTCTCAATAGGTCTACTTATATATGAAATTTTTTTAGTTCGTAATTAAAGACTTATTTTTTAAATTCTGTTTCACTTTGATTAGCGAAAAACAGGCCAGCCATTGAAAGTCTGTATTTTGTCAACGATCTGGAATCATTCAAAGCATCAACTGGTACACGTTTTTTTTATTATTATCATCACATAATAGACCATTTCATTAGAGCCAGGTTTAATTTGTAGAACATAAGTATAGAATAGATACATTTAAAACGTGTTGTCAAAGTTCAATAGTTTTAACCTCATAATTGAGGTGGCCAGCAGGGCAGTCCCTATAAAACTATGTAGTGTCCAGCAGGGCAGTCCCTATAAAACTATGTAGTGCCCAGCAGGGCAGTCCCTATAAAACTATGTAGTGTCCAGCAGGGCAGTCCCTATAAAACTATGTAGTGTCCAGCAGGGCTGTCCCTATAAAACTATGTGTGCCCAGAAACTATGTCCCTATAAAACTATGTAGTGTCCAGTATGACAGTCTCTATAAAACTATTTGTATCCAGAAGGGCAGTCCCTATAAAACCATGCCCTCTGACTGACATTAATGTATTCTTAGCTGCTTTACTAGCCCTATGGACAAAACATCGTGTTATGAAATGAAGATTTTCTTGCTCAAATACATTTTAGGATATTCGAACTTTTGATAGTTAAATGCAGCTATTGAAATGTCGTAAACAAATTGCTTCTATATCTAGATGCCACTTCCGTGTTTTCCATGGAGACAGAGGTTTCTATCATGGAGACAAGCATGACAGATACACCCAGGGGCGTCCCTTATGGAGTTGAAGACATTGATTTCAATCCTGACTGTCTTAGAACAACTGTGTATTCTCAAGACATACTCAAATATATGATGGTAATTATTGTCTAAACTTGTCAAATGTATGATTGAAACTTTGTTGTGAAATTTATGATGGTGAACTTTATTTTTTTAAGTAGTTTTTTTAAACTTTTAATACTTTTGTTTCGTTTAATACTCTTAAATAATAAGATCTTTTTGTAGAAGTTTTTTTCTTCATTTTTAATTAATATGTGTACTAAATATGCGTTGTTCCTCTCCTGGTTTGACCTTGTCGTCTGCCACAGTATTTGGAGTCTCGGGATGTCCTTGACCATGGTTTCCTAGACAACAGCCCAGCTATAACTACCAAAATGAGAGGAGTCCTGATGGATTGGTTACTTCAAGTGCAGGTAACTACCAAATGTTTGTCCTTGGTCATATCAAGTAGGCTACGTATAACATATAAAGTGCTCCATTTAAAAGTCTGTGAAACCAGAAACATTTTAAAAGAGAATTCCATTTCGAATTGAGCAGCATCTATATTCCAGTCAGTGGCGGGAATAATGATTTTGATACACAGTGGTTTAACCCGCTTGGATTGGTGGTGTTGTTTTTGTTCATGTATTTTTTTTTTTTGGTGTGGTCTGGAGGGTGATCCTGAGTCTACCCAGCTCTGATGGCCTGAGTCTACCCAGCTCTGATGGGTACTTGTCAGTACTCTGGGGAAAAGTAAAAGCGGCTGTGCATTGTTTTTCACTCAATTACCCAGCATGCCTTGGCCACTGAAACTTGTGAACGCTACTTCTTTTGCCCCATGGGTTTCTTATTTATGTAAAACATACACGGAAATATATAAAAAAACAGACGTCTTTGAACTTCTCCAATGGTCACTCATGAAAACAACCTATAACATGGTGTTGGATTTTAGTACAACATTCTACTCACCAGTGATTTATTATTGTTTTCATAATTTCTCCTCCAAGAACCGCAAAAAGTGAACAATCGATCTATAAGCCCCAAAAATACTTTTTTTTTAAAGAAACTAAAACTCGTTAACATGTTGTTTCTATTATGAGTTTTTTTTATTACAATTAAAACTGTCCCTTTGTCCGAGAATTCCATCCCCCAAAATTTCCTTCCAACATTTTTGGTTCCAAACTCTTTCATGATCTGTTTCTAATTTTGAAACCACTCAGGTCATTCCAGGGGTTTGTGGCCCCTGTGGCGTTTTGGGGAGAAGATTAACGTCACACTCAACTAAGGAAGGTCTTAGATGTAATCCGCTCTTATAAGATACTATAATCATCTCATATGTACGTACAAACCACTGACACTATGTGCCACTATTGAATGTCTGATTGGAGTAAGAATGTGTCTTTCCTTTCTATCTCCTATAATATTTAAGATTAAAGTATTTAGCTTGCATTGAATTTTATTTACATATATGTATACGTTCTGCATGCTTATCAGTATATTACTTATTGTTATACGATTAGTCATTGATATTAGTTCCCATTCATGTACATTATAAATGTTGTAGCACGTGTGTGTTCCTCCCCCCTCCCCGCCCCATGCCCTCGGAACAAGGCCAGGGTCATACCTGACGCAACCAAGCTAATCCCCCCCCCCACCCCACAGTCTCTTCGACCAGATCACAGGAAACTCACATCTCAATGACGGTTCTTCCCCTGGTCAGAGAATAGGGAACTTGGAATCTTTGATGCAGGACCCCGACGGACAAGAGAGAAAACTCTGACCAACAACACAGGGCCTTCGAAGTTTCCCTACCGCCGCGTCTTCTCCCCCCCCCCCGCACCCCCTCCCCACTACCGTTTGGTACTTATTTTCACATGCCAATCAATCAAATGTTGAATTGAAGAGACATGTTGACCAATCGGATACGCTATCTACTGGTCAATCTTACCCTTGCCCCTCCCCCCTCATTACAATCACGTGGGGAGTTGCAACCTAACTTGTTGTTTAACATGTAATGTAAATGTAAGTTAGTTTTAAGTCAGTCTGGCTTAAGGAGTCTCGAGGGTTGGATGCCCCGAGCTCCAATAGCACCTAGCGGTGCTATAGTCTGTTGTAGAGTCCTTGTTAGGACTATCTGCTACATGTAGTTCAAGCCTATGATTAAATGTACACTCTTTATCACTTGTATTTGGATTGTATGAATTATGTGCTCATGTCATCAATGATTGAATACGGACTTTCACGTGAATAAAATATTCGTTGTTACAATACGCCTTGCTTATCGATTGATAGAATACCTGTTTGTGTGACGTCCAGTGACAGTGTCAATTAGTCAACAGTTTAACTCAACCTACGTATTAACGAGCCAAACGAAACCTGGATATAAATTTGTCTTAGAATCACCTAGGAATCATCTGCACTTCGGGACCACATACCACCTAGAAAACCTGCCTAAATCACCCCTCCCCATCACCCTGTGTACCTGCTGAGTTATCCACTAAGTCTGCACTGATAGCCTAGGCTAATTGCAGGCTCGGTGACAGAATCTTAGACCAGCACGCCACACCTGTGGGCTCGTGCCGGAATTAGTTTTGCTTGACGTACATGGATAAGTACTCACGCTCAACATTGAACTCTGTGCTATGATATTCTTCACGTGATGAAAGACTGGGGGCTTAAGGTTTCATCAGGTGAGCGAACTGTGTTATTTGACTCCACTGCAAACACTCATCTATCATCGTAGAATTATACGTCAACTCTTGTTTCTGCCAATGCTATACGCTCGGAATATATCGCCTTGCCTGTTCGGATTATTTGCTGTATTACGTTTATTTGTCGGCTTCACGCCACAATAACAAAATCGCCACTCGTGTTTGGATAACTTGCTCTATTATGTTAGATGTCGGCCAGAGCGCCACCAATAACAAAGTCGTTTCCTGCTCGGATTAGCTCCTGTACAACTCTGTACACTATATATGCTTGCCGAATGCCGATAGTCAATAGGCACATCGACATTTCTGCTTGAGATTAGCTCATGCGTAACGAAATTATTTGCCAGATCGCATAACTATGTCCGCCAAATACTGTGAACCAGTACCCGCCCTGAGAAACACTGAAAATATTCGCGCCCACCGGGCCGCAATCCAGCCTGCAATCTTCAACATTACATATGTTCGGCCATTCAGCTATAATTCTTGGATACTTACAGCCACGTTCGCACTGGATTAAACTGTCATCAGCAGTACGTTTCCCGAAAGCTGACATTATTGCCTTTAGATTGGAGTATACGAACTGTTATCGGATTACCATGTGTGTATATTAACTTTTGATGAACTGTGTTCCTTACACAACGCGTTGGATAATAAATGTGTTAGATTTTAAGACTGCCTACGGGCCCATTGACTGTTCTAAAAGCGCTACACAACTGATGTCATCCGATGTCATCTGATGTGCCAGACCACTCTGACGTCAAGATTCAAGACCCCGCGGTCTAGCGTGAAAGAAAATGAATGTGTATAAATAAAACGGTGAGTGGCATATATGTGAGTTGGTCAAATGTACGTACCGAGATATTATTGGTAGCGAATTAAATAATTGCTTCTTTACCGATTTTACAAATTTATAAAACAGGAATAGAGAAAGGAAAACGATTTAATCTTTACAGTAGCCAAAGTAATTGACGCCCCACTGCCAGCCCCCCCCCCGACGCCAGGTAAAACTAAATCTGCCCTGGGCATCTGGTCAGCGAGACATGACGCGTGTAAGGGCCGTAACTCGCCCCCCCCCCCCCACACTTCTCTCCCAGCCGATAAACTGTATTGAACTGTTAAACAATGAGAAATGTAATGCTTGAGAAAAGAAGAGAAGCGAATAGTGTAACAATTAAAGTGAAGCTATGTCCGTGTTTTAGCTCTAGGGCCCAATAATTGCAAACGAACGACAACATTGATACAATTTCCTGGCCTATCGCGCCAGAGGTGACTTGACTACCGCCTTACTCCGCCCCCCCCCCCACTAGAAGTCACTCGCGCGTGAGAAATCAGAATCCACGTGATCAGAAACACTAGTGTTTAGGCTTGTGTTGGGGTCAGCTGCACGCGCCCACACAACGCCCGCCGCCGCCCCCCCCCCCCCCCTGAAGAATGTTCACTAGGCCAATAATGCATGTACCAATACGTTAAGCAAAGGACTCCGCTGCCCCACCCTCTATGACTCCGTCATAGATCCCCTGATATTTACGTGTGAGCCAGATCCCCTCACCTGTCCGCTTTAGCGCGAGGCAGGGAGTGAACTGGTGGACCTGATAGTTCGATCAGCAATTCGATCCCTATCACCCAGTTTTGGCATCCCGTCTCGGACTTCCTCCAATTTCGTGGACCCTACTGCCGAGGTCGAATTATTATTATTATTATGCTTATAATTATTATAATAAAGTGAATCCCGCATTTATAGCACATAGAAAGCATGAAATAAATAGATTTCCTAGCTAGTGCCTATCAAACTATCAATATATGAAAAAGTAAGGACCTAAGACAGTCACAGACAAACGATAAAATGAATAAACCGTGTCAATAGCTCGCAAATAAATGGGACGAACCTAGACTAAGCATTATGCCGGAATAGATTTAAAGTACTGTAAGAAACGCTAAAGCATGCTTTTCTCCTCCGCCCTCAATAGAAACGTAAAAATATTCGCCCGTCATCCCTTACCGCCTTGTCTCGACATCCCCCCTCTTCCCCATAGCGATGACCACCCGCTTCGCTTCGATGGTCCAGAACACTCATAGTGTAAATAGTAAATGCAGTAGGCCTACCTCTAATGGGTCAAATCTTTCATTATATGAAAGCTTTAAAACATGGCGGGGCAGGTGTGGCGTTTTGGGGAGAAGATTAACGTCACACTCAACTAAGGAAGGTCTTAGATGTAATCCGCTCTTATAAGATACTATAATCATCTCATATGTACGTACAAACCACTGACACTATGTGCCACTATTGAATGTCTGATTGGAGTAAGAATGTGTCTTTCCTTTCTATCTCCTATAATATTTAAGATTAAAGTATTTAGCTTGCATTGAATTTTATTTACATATATGTATACGTTCTGCATGCTTATCAGTATATTACTTATTGTTATACGATTAGTCATTGATATTAGTTCCCATTCATGTACATTATAAATGTTGTAGCACGTGTGTGTTCCTCCCCCCTCCCCGCCCCATGCCCTCGGAACAAGGCCAGGGTCATACCTGACGCAACCAAGCTAATCCCCCCCCCCACCCCACAGTCTCTTCGACCAGATCACAGGAAACTCACATCTCAATGACGGTTCTTCCCCTGGTCAGAGAATAGGGAACTTGGAATCTTTGATGCAGGACCCCGACGGACAAGAGAGAAAACTCTGACCAACAACACAGGGCCTTCGAAGTTTCCCTACCGCCGCGTCTTCTCCCCCCCCCCCCCGCACCCCCTCCCCACTACCGTTTGGTACTTATTTTCACATGCCAATCAATCAAATGTTGAATTGAAGAGACATGTTGACCAATCGGATACGCTATCTACTGGTCAATCTTACCCTTGCCCCTCCCCCCTCATTACAATCACGTGGGGAGTTGCAACCTAACTTGTTGTTTAACATGTAATGTAAATGTAAGTTAGTTTTAAGTCAGTCTGGCTTAAGGAGTCTCGAGGGTTGGATGCCCCGAGCTCCAATAGCACCTAGCGGTGCTATAGTCTGTTGTAGAGTCCTTGTTAGGACTATCTGCTACATGTAGTTCAAGCCTATGATTAAATGTACACTCTTTATCACTTGTATTTGGATTGTATGAATTATGTGCTCATGTCATCAATGATTGAATACGGACTTTCACGTGAATAAAATATTCGTTGTTACAATACGCCTTGCTTATCGATTGATAGAATACCTGTTTGTGTGACGTCCAGTGACAGTGTCAATTAGTCAACAGTTTAACTCAACCTACGTATTAACGAGCCAAACGAAACCTGGATATAAATTTGTCTTAGAATCACCTAGGAATCATCTGCACTTCGGGACCACATACCACCTAGAAAACCTGCCTAAATCACCCCTCCCCATCACCCTGTGTACCTGCTGAGTTATCCACTAAGTCTGCACTGATAGCCTAGGCTAATTGCAGGCTCGGTGACAGAATCTTAGACCAGCACGCCACAGCCCCATTAAAAGTAAAAGTATCCCTTCGGGCCGAATATGATCCATAGAGGCGGTGAGGCGAGCAGTGTTCACCAGTTTCTGTGGCCACGGCAAACGAAGGGACTATATGGCCATAATAAGGAGTAATCTGGCCCCTTTTTTTGTTTCTACTGATGTTCTCCCGAAAATGTAACAACTGGTTTCTATTGTGGTATTTTCATCAAAAGAATCATGAAGAGTTGGAGGATGAAACGCTTCACCTGTGTGTTGATATGATCGATAGATTTCTAAGTATTGTCAGTGTGGATATGCCCAAACTTCAACTTGTTGGCATCAGCTGCTTGTTGATTGCCTCGAAATTTATACAGAGGTTTTCACCAGAGGCAAGTACATTCTTTCATTATGTAGTTGAGCTGTGTCGTTAAGTACATTGCAATTATTCCCATATGTATCCCATATGTATTCCCAGAGAGAGAGAGAGAGAGAGAGAGAGAGAGAGAGAGAGAGAGACAGAGAGAGACAGAGATTATAGACACGAAATCTGTAAAACAATAGGAAAATAAGCTCTATCAATCATACTACATACAAATCAAAGATCATGACTGCAATATATTTCAGGCGATAATTAGAGAAAAATAAGGGCCTACCAGAGGGACTATTTAAAACAGCAAATTAAATAGCCGTTAATATTTATCGTGTTATGTAACCCACAGAAGCTCCAGAATCTACGGGGCCCGCCATGGGTTAATACCTTACTTCCTTTACTAAAGAATGAAGAGTATTGCCGAAAATATTCTTACTAACGTGCAAATGACATAATGCAGTTTAGAGATGGGGATACAGGGGGAGTTCAGCAAGCTCTAGACGCAGTGCGTCCAGGGAAGTCATAAACTTCTTGACGCAGTGTGTCTAGGAGGTCAGAACTCAGAACCTATCTAGACAAACCGAGTCTAGAGTTTGCTGAGCTCCCTAGAAAAACTGCGTCTTGAGTTTAAAGGGGGCTGACCTATCTAAACACACCGCATCTTGAGGCTGCTGACCTATTTAAAAACACCACGTCCAGATGCAGCTTTTATCTACAGTAATGAAGCTTTTACTTAGAACCACTCCCCCCCCCTCTTACACTCTCCCACCCCGTCCCACCCCGTCCCCGGCTTAAAATTCAAAGGTAACTAGAATTACTAGTTAAGTTTTGAAAACAATTTCAAACTGATTTTTTTTTATCTTTTTCCAGATATCCACTCTCTGCTTTCTGACGGACAATACTTTCGACAAGGAAGACGTGCTCCATTACGAGAGATTGATTCTACATAAACTTAAATTCGATCTATCAAAGCCAGTCTGTACCAATTTCCTGTATCGATTCCTGCAGATACACGACCATCCTGACGAGGTATTAAACTCAACAAAAACAACAATGTGTTAATAACGAGTTTATTTTTTACTGCAAGCTAACAGACAGTGTTGAATGTTGTTGACTCATTAAATGAGCATTATAGGTCTACATCGAATCCTGGTGAAGGACTAGAGCTTGTACCCGGGACTCGATGGTGTCTATGAGTCTACCCAAATCTGGTGGCGGTTGGGGATTGTGCTGGCCACACAATTCCCTTGTATTCCATGGTAAAAAAACAACAACTGGTGAACACTGCATCACCGGCCTTATTAATCCTTTTGTCCAAAGGGATTACCTATTTGACTTTTACTAAGTCAACATTAACCCCTGGCTGTTTTATTTAGGAAAATGCAAAATCTAATCAAACTTTAGTTTATACATGTATGGTTTACAAACCCCTTTGATCCGTTTGAACTTGAAGTTTAACCTTGCAAAGCCTTGTATTTTATTTCTGTATGGCTTATTTTGCTTTGAAGCTGATCGTAGAAACGTAACAGCTTTCAAGAAATTAACAAATCCAATCAAAATACTTTTAACTCAGGAACATAAGGATATAATATATTGTTCTTAGAGAATATTTTCTTGATGAAAACTATTTTAAGGGAGACAACTTATATTACTGGTTATCGTCCCTGGATTTTTTTAAATATTTATTCCTTAAAAACAAAAGAAATTGTTTGAAAACGCCTAGACTTCTATACCAAGAGATGCCTGAATCTAATTTCACCGGTGTGTATATTTTTACAGATTGGCAACTTAGCCAGTTATCTCCTAGATCTGACTATAACAAATGTCCACCTGATGCCCATCCTCCCCTCACTGAAGGCAGCCGCTGCCCTGTACCTGGCCCGGCAGATTCTGCTTCACCCCGAGCCCCCATGGACCCGTAACTTACACTTCTACACACGCTACAGCCATGAAGCCTTACTTGATGTGGCCTGTGAGTTGGCCAACCTTCTCGCCAGGGCGCCAAATTCAAAAAATCAGGTTTGAGCAAAATCAACGTTTTTTTTTAGTTTTTTTTTTACATCTTGTTAGGCTATATAGGTTCTTCTGGGATTTTCTGGCCTATGCAGTGGCGTAGCTAGGGTCAACTGTGCCCGGGGACATGAAACAAAGTCTGCTTTCCTTCTCGGACCGACAGAGTCTGGGGGCTCACTGAGCGCCCAAGAAAATTTTGAAATTGTACGGTTTATATGGTTCATTTTTGAAGCATCTGGTATTTTAATTAACTAGAAAACAGACTAATAATTTTCTATACGATTTTAAACAATTTATTTGAAAAAAAAAACTCTACTAATTAATTTAGACCAGGGGTCGGCAACCTTTTGCTAACAGATTGCCAAACTAGGATTTCTAAATCATTCAGGGTGCCAACAGCCTAAAAGTCAAGTAATTGTTTATAATTATTTTTAAAAAGACAATTAATTTAACTCCGTAGCAAGACCAAGGCCAAAATCAAAAGAAAACTGTAGAGAAAATTGTTAAAAAGTGTTTTATGTTTAATAAAATAAATAACATGTTTGTGATTATCATCCTTTTTATTTTTATTAATACCAAATACAATATTTTAGTACTAAACTTTCATATTTAGGGTAACTTTTTTGTGAAAACATTATCATTTTGTTTATCAAGATAAGGATCTAGCAACTAGCAACTGATAGATTATATTTTGTTCTGTTTAACTGAGGTTTTCTTTAATTTGTTACTGACATTTACTATACATAAATCACTGTCATTAAACGGAACGAATACGTAGTAATCATACCCACTGCGTAGTTAATGTAATGTTTAAAAAGGTGCATATAACTTTATAATCATATAATATTTATATCATTTTAACGACTTTTTTACAGTTTGGTCGTCATAAAGTTAAGTTGCAGAACATTTTGGCTTTATAATAATAATCAAAAACTACAACATAAAAACTAGAAATTTTAGCGTAAATAATATGGGCTAATTATCTCCCTTTAATTAAAATAAAGTTTGATTTGATTTAATAGTGATGCAAAACAAATTAGACTATGTTTTGTCAAATAAAAAAATAATTTTTGAAAAATTTTTTTTTCTTTATAGAAATCCAGCATTGGGGTATTCATTACAATATTTAATTATAAGAGGTATAAAATTAATTTACGGTAAACAGTTGTTCATTTAACTCATAGGTTCTCAACCTTTTTCGGCTCACCGCCCCCTTTTACAATTTTTTCCCGCTCACCGCCCCCCCCCCCCAAACTTTCTTTTGGCGCCCACCCACCCCCTAGACCTAGAGAAGCTGATAGACTTTCTCCCAAAGAATTGCATTTGCTTTTCAAAAACTCGAGCACCGAATCCAAGTCTCATATATTATGTTAAACAGTCATCGTTTGCTAACCAAATCACCACTGTGTGCAGTAGCCATCGCTTGTAATCCTCGTCAATGAACAATGAACAATGAACAATATTTATTTTGTCACATAGTACATAAGAACAATAAAGGCATAGTCAAATACATAACAAGTAAATTAGAAAATTGGCAAACAATAAAAAATTATATCGAGACAATAATAGTAATACAGATATTTATAATAATAATACAAATTAAATAATAATAAATTAATTTAAGGTTTCAATGCAAAGCTGTCAAAAAAAAATTCATTGAAAGTATTACTTATTTGTGAACTACTTTAATATTGAAGTGAGCGATACAGAGAATCTCTTTTTTTTACTCAAATTAACTTAAGCTGAAAGTAAAGCAAGATTGTCTGGTAGCGTGGACGCATCCAGTTATAAAGAAAATTGTGATGTCTTTAGGTAATCTCACAATGTACTCTAAATCAGGGGTCGGCAACCAAAGGTATGCGTTCCACACTTGGCACACAAAGCGATTTTCTATGGCACACGAGAGGCCCCCAAGAGGTGTTTATTTATTGAAAAAAACAAAAACATTTTCCGGTTCTGAATGAGGAAAACTGACTGTTGAAGCCGATGTTTCTGACACATTTCAGTCAGTTGAACTTGCATTTACAAGGACCACTGCAATGGATTTGCGTTGAAATTGGACATATCTTGTCGTGAGATCAATTTCAAAACGTTTTAGCTATATGTACATTCATATGTTAAAGAAAAAAATAAGTTAGATAGTTAGGCTTTTTCAGAAGTAGGCTATATCGAAGCACTCAAATTGGAGTTTTCTAATCAAAGGCAAAACTTTCAAATTGATGGACAGATTTTTTTATACCACATCAAACCTAACTGGTTTGATCTTACTACAAACTTCTTAGATGTATATATCTTTTTAAGTGGAGGAATATTGGCGATTTTAAAATGGTAAGTTAAATTTTAAACTTTTTTAAAATGGGCATCCAAATGTGCCCATTTGCGGAAAAAAACTGTAAGGATGCTGCTTAGGAAAGTCAACTGCTATTCTTAACTGCTTGGCATTCGCTCCTTTACTTTCAGCTTTCGATTCAACCTACACTTGTGAACATATTTGATCGCACATCAAAGCTGTTTGTAAGCATACAAAGAGGTCACCTACACTTGATGACCGCTCAGGAATTGATACTGACTAATTACATTTAAAAGAGTTTTTATTTTCATCTTGTTTAATTAAACATAAATATAATTAATTCTATAACAAATTTATTAGTATAATTAATTTAGAAATATAAGAGACTTATTTAAAAGCACTTTATTAATAATTTCTGTACTTATTAATGTATAAAATATAAAATCCTTCAATGGACAAACAATTAAAGCAGTTAATGTTTATTTGCAACTGTTCATAAATTTAAACAAACTAGAAGAGATAGGACATATAAATGTAGATGAAAAAGGCATTAAACAACTCCTAACCAACTTAAAAGCAAACAAAGCTTCTGGTCCAGATGAAATACCAGCAAGACTGCTTAAAGAACTAACCAATGAAATATCTCCAATCTTTAAAATACTTTTTCAGGCCTCTCAAAACCAGGGCAAAGTGCCCAGAGATTGGAAACTAGCTAATGTAACCCCCCTTTTCAAAAAAGGAGATAAATCTGACCCCGGTAATTATAGACCTGTTTCTCTAACCAGCATAACATGTAAATTACTTGAACATATTATATATAGTAGTATAGTAAATCATCTAGACAAACTTAATGCACTGTGCCCACACCAACATGGCTTTAGGAAAAATAGATCATGTGAGACTCAATTAATAGGCCTAATAGATGACTTGTCAAAGGGATTAGATAATAACAACCAAATTGATGCTATATTACTAGATTTTTCAAAAGCATTTGATAAAGTTCATCATTCTAGTCTACTAAAAAAACTTAAATATTTTGGCATCTCTGGTCCCTTACATCAGTGGATTCAGGACTTTCTTATAGGCAGAGAACAAACAGTGATAGTAACTGGCTCTAAGTCATCACCAATAACTGTAAACTCAGGAGTTCCACAAGGAACTGTTCTAGGACCCCTACTATTTCTAATTTATATTAATGATCTGCCAAATTGCATCAACACAGGAACAAAAGTAAGATTATTTGCCGATGATTGCATAATTTATAGAATAATAAAGACAGGAAAAGATAGTGAACTCCTACAAAAAGACCTAGATGAACTACAAAAATGGGAATCAAACTGGAGTATGTCTTTTCACCCAGAAAAATGCCAACTAATAAGGGTATCCAAGAAAAAGAAACAAATAATAGCAAACTACTTCATTCATGGTAAAGATCTAACTCAAACTAACAATGCTAAGTATCTAGGAGTAATAATAAATGATAAGTTATCTTGGAACCCTCATATTGATGAAGTAATTAAAAAATCAAACAAAACTTTAGGATTCATAAAAAGGAACTTTTACAAATGTAATAAGAACATAAAACTAAAATGCTATCTCACATTAGTTAGGCCTATACTAGAATATGCAGCATCTGTATGGGACCCATCAACTAAAGAAAACATTAAAAAATTAGAACAAATTCAAAAAAGAGCTGCAAGGTTCATAACTAGCGAATATTCCCAATTAACAAGAGTAACACCATTAGTCAAATCTTTAAACCTAGAAACACTAGAAGACAGAAGGGCAAAGAGTAAAGTAGTAATAATACATAAGGCATTAAACTCTAATTTAGAAATACAACACAATAACAACCTGTTGCAAGTCTCAGATAAACATAAAGATAAAAACACTTTCCTTGTCCCTTATGCGAGAACAAATGCATATAAGTACTCTTTCTTCCCGAGTGGCATTCGGGCATGGAATGGGTTGCCTGAACAAACCAGGAAAACCAGTAACTTAACATCATTTAGAACATTAATAAAAATGCAAGACTAGACTCGGACCACGGATGAGCGTAGGACGCAATAATCTTCTTTATAGAAGGAGCGTCTGTAATGTATAAGATAACTGTTTAATGTAAATTATTTTAATCCGCTAATAATTAAATCTTGTTATGAACACCATAATGTTGAATGTATATAAAGAAATAATAATAATTGAATGTATGTAAAGAAATAATAATAATAAGTAATATTTGTTATATTACAAAACAGAACTTGTTCGGCATCACTATTGAATCAAATGTGGAAACATTTTTTAATTGAAGGGAGATAATTAGCCCGTTTCATTTGAGCTAATATTTCTAATTTTTTTTTTTTTATAAAAAATAAATGGCTTACAATTTATAACTTTGGAATGATCAAACTGTAAAAAGTATTTGAAAATTATATAAATATTATATGACTAAAGAATTTATATGTATATTTTCAAGCATTACAATAAATACCTAGTTTTTATGATTACTACGTATCTATACCGCTTTACGATAGTGTCTCCCAAATGTTATATACCTGAAACACATCAAGGACATCTCGGTAAAACTGAGATCAAAATATCATTTACATTAGCAGATGTCAGGGCGACAGTGATCGGTCAGCAGGGTGACAGTCCAGCCGGCTGCACACCATATTTGTCAAATACTGACCCCTTCTTCATCCAAAAGGCATTGCAACTCCCATTTCTTATTAGTATAATAATATGTAGGCCTACTGTTGAGGGATATCAGATATTTAGCAGCACTTGCGTTTACATCACATTTCATCCAAAAACTAATCGATTCAAATAGCTGCGGTGTTCAAATTATATCAGTTACGTTTGTACCGCCCACTTGCCCTTCCCCGCCCCTCAATCGCCCCCGGGAATGTCAGCGCCCCCCTAAGCTTCTCACCGCCCCCCGGGGGGCGATATCGCCCCCGTTGAGAACCTATGATTTAACTTTAAGGAGTTTATCTTTTAATTAAATATTAATAATTACAACAATTATTGCATATTCAAAAATATCTTATAATTATTAAATTGATAACATAAAATTTGTTTTAGAATTACTTAGGATATAATTATGTTAAATTATAGAAAATGAGCATAAAAACTCTTAAATCTAATTAGTCTGTATCAATAATTAATGAGTGATTGCTAATTTATAATGGCAGATACATACTTAGTCATTTCTGTTTTTCTGACTAGTGTATTGTAAAAGACCTCTTTGAATACTTAACACAACTTTCATGTGCAATAAATACTGTTCACACGTATAAGTTGAAAGTAGAGCGAATGCCTGTCAGTTGTGACTTTCCTAAGCAGCTTCCATTCAGATTTTCCAGCAAATTGGCACATTTCGATGTCCATTTTTAAATGTTTAAAATTCAACTAGCTGCGTTTTAAAATCTCCAATATCTCTCCAGTTAATTTAAGAAAAAGGCATCTATATCTAAGAAGGTTGTAATAAGATCAAGCCAGTTAGGCTTGCTGAGGTATGAAAAAATGAGTCCATGAATTTGAAAATCTAGTCTTTGTTTAGAAAACTCCGCTTTGAGTGCTTCAATGTACTACTGAAAAAGCCCATCTATCTATCTATCTAAATATATGACTTTATAAAATAGCGTACATATAGTTAAATGTTTTGAAATTGATTTCAATCAAGATATATGCAAATTAATTCTAATGGTCTGACATTTCAAGTGCTGTTTGACCCCGTCCTTGTAAATGCGTTCAACTCACTGAAATGTGTCGAACTGTCATTCAGAAACATGGGCTTCAACAGTCAGTTTTCCTCATTAATAACCGGAAAATGTTGTTTTTATCAATAAAAAGAACTCGTGGAGGCCTCTCGCGTGCCATTGAAAATCGTTCTGCGTGCCATGTTTGGCCCGCGTGCCTTATGTTGCCGACCACTGATCTAGACTATACATGACTGGAATAGACATAGTCTACAATAACTTGTTCAAGGTTTGCTGCGTCTTTGGAATGTATCCGAACAAAACCTAAAAATTATTCTTTGATGGTTACTTTTTTAGTTTCGAAATCCACATCCACAAATCTGATGACTTGAGAAAGCTGTTCCCGGTTTACTAGATCAGAGATTGAGTCAAGTAAGATACCGTAAAATCCTATATTCGACTCGAAATTATCCAACCTATATAATTGTTAAAACCAGATGCCACTTTCATTATATGAATTTTTGAACCCGAACTGGTCTTTGTTTTTAAAAAAAAACGCCATCAGCAATCCTACATTGTGGATGTGTCATTTGTTTATGAGTAGAATGGCGCCCCTTAATGCTCAATGGGGGCACCAAAATCATGCTTGCCAACTGGTTTGTAATGAAGATATTTGTGGAGCTCCAAAACTCAATCTTGCAAACGTATTTGGGATACATACATTAGTTTACAACAAAATAAAATTAAATAATTAGTTTTAATACTCATTTTGGCGCTCCTAACGTGGCGCCCGGTGACATATGTCCCCCACTGCCCCCCCCCTAGCTACGCCACTGGGCCTATGTCTAGGGTCTGGTTCACTATGAAATAATACACTCAAGTCACCCAATGAACGTTTAGAGAAGAATTTGATGCTTGAATTTATTTGCAGTAAATACATTCAACTTCACTGGTCGATCATAAGTAGCTTCTTTATCACAAGGCAAAACAACAAGTTAACTACATTTCAACGTGTCTAGTATAGAACTTGGTTTGGAAAAGTGCTAGAATTGATTTTCCACGAAGTTTTCAGAATGCAAAAGAAGATGCTTACTAGAAATCTGTAGAGACTACAAGAAAACATATAAGTGTTATTATGCCATAATAAATAACTATCGATATTAGTTTAAACAAATAATCTCGACGCCAAAATTAAATATAAAAATAAATAATTCTCAATAAATTATCGAGATAATTTTAAATACAAAATGAAAACTATTATGAAATTATATACACATATAGCACTCTTTAGTATTAATGGGTTTAATCACAGGTTTTAGATAAATATAGTTCCCAAATTAATATTTACTGATATTGATAGATTTTACTTTTTTTTTCACTGTTTTGTTATGGCGTAAGGAGACAAGTTTTGGAAAACTTTACGATGTGTAATTCGGATTTATCTTGGTGTTGGTTATTTGGAGTTTTCGTTATTTTGTTGATTTCTTGATAGTAGCAATGGAATTATTTTTTAAATGGAATATACTTTAATATAAATGTTGTGAATTACTAAAAAAAAAATAGTAGAAAGAAATTATTATGTCTGTATAGCAATTGCATAAAAGAATTCAAACTATGAAAAAATATTGAGTTAACAGACAAATAGATAAAGAAAAACAATGTTATTTGATATTTTAATAATCAAAAAGCTAATTTATTACAATATTTCTTTATAATAGACTGTTGTTTAAATTGAAATATATTTTTTCTGATTTTGCAGGGTGCCAGAAGCAAATACAACACTGAACGATATAAATTTATCAGCCACCATTACAAAGTTAACATCGACTGTGATTTACTGAGACGGTTACGAGAACGGGACATAATCGAGTAAAACTACCTTCTCTGTTTTTGTTTAGTTAAGTTACTTCCCTTCCAACAGTCCACATGAAGAAAACAATACTCCTATTATAAAACATAGCTGATACCATAGTCCATAGTTCATGAGTTATGACTCATTTTCATGTTACAAATACTTTTATCGCTGAGCATTTCTATGGGCTAGCTTTCACAACGAGTTTTTTTTTCCTAGTAAGGAATACAACAATACAAGTTGTAGCTCAATGTATGCACTGTTCTTTGTTATAATATGCAAATAGGCCATCCGTGTTGTTACTGATGCATAGCCATGCAGCCAGTCATCAAAACATGTATACTACAATACTAGTAGCCCTTTATATATATATAAATTGTGTTGTTTATTTTTGTAACTTATTTCTGACCATAATAATTTACAAATGTAATATTAAAAGAAGTTTTGAAGGCGTGTTTAAAAGAGAAGTAGATATCTTCATGTTGTTGTTTATATTGTGTATTCAATATCTTGTGTGATAACGAAAATTGTGCAATTATTGCTTTGTTGCTAAAGAAAACAATAACCATTTCAGTTCTTGTCTATTTCTTTCTTTTTTTTTTTTTAAATAGAATTCAATAATAGAAATACAAAAAAAAATGTCAATAGTAAAAACTGTGTGAATAAAAAAGAAACAAATTTAGTTTGGTTTTTCTGTCGTTATTTTAGTTATGTTCAGTGAGGACTAAATGGAAGGTTTACAAGATGGGGGACCGAGGAGTGCTTAAAAAAATGTGTACGAAATAATCACAATAGATCTATGACATAAATTCATATAAAAAAAACGACATGCAAAAAGAACATAAGACGATATAAACACAATCTGATATATAAAATGTAACTCTAATATGAAAACAGATTTTTATTTAAACTCTAAAGAAATTTGATTTGTCTGACCCCCTTTTACTGTTTATTTCATTAAATGTTGTGGTATAATGAGACAATAATATAGGGGCCTACAACTCCAGCTGTTGTGTTATAATGTCTTATTATATACAACTCCAGCTGTTGTGTTATAATGTCGCATTATATACAACTCCAGCTGTTGTGTTACAATGTCGCATTATATACAACTCCAGCTGTTGTGTTACAATGTCGCATTATATACAACTCCAGCTGTTGTGTTATAATGTCGCATTATATACAACTCCAGCTGTTGTGTTACAATGTCGCATTATATACAACTCCAGCTGTTGTGTCATAATGTCGCATTATATACAACTCCAGCTGCTGTGTCTGCTATAGTAAGGATAGAGTGATCTCCGATTTTAATTCCCATTTGGCTTAAATATCACTTGGGGTGTTTTCGCATTTTTAAACAAACCTTTATAGTTACTTGTAGAAAATTTTTTGACGACCCACTTGCTTTGTATTCGACCTAGTATTTGGAAGTCTAATTGACTCACTTTATGCCTTTATATCGAGTTGAATCTTGGCACATAAACATATTTCATTTAACACATTCTCTCGAATATTCCGTCACATCCACATGACCTACATAAAATTTAAACTTTCTTTATTTCATTTTAAAATTCCATTTTGAACGCTGATGATTGAAAATGATGTGTATAAGTTATTTTCACTTTCTTTTTAATTACATCTATTAACTTAGCTCTTTACTGGATCAGGATGATGAACTTAGCTCTTCACTGGATCAGGTTGAAGAAAGCTCTTTACTGGATCAGGATGATGAACTTAGCTCTTTACTGGATCAGGATGATGAACTTAGCTCTTCACTGGATCAGGTTGAAGAAAGCTCTTTACTGGATCAGGATGATGAACTTAGCTCTTTACTGGATCAGGTTGATGAAAGCTCTTTACTGGATCAGGATGATGAACTTAGCTTTTCACTGTATCAGGTTGATGAAAGCTCTTTACTGGATCAGGATGATGAACTTAGCTCTTCACTGGATCAGGTTGATGAAAGCTCTTTACTGGATCAGGATGATGAACTTAGCTCTTCACTGGATCAGGTTGATGAAAGCTCTTTACTGGATCAGGATGATGAACTTAGCTTTTCACTGTATCAGGTTGATGAAAGCTCTTTACTGGATCAGGATGATGAACTTAGATCTTTAGTGGGTCAGGATGATGAACTTAGATCTTTAGTGGGTCAGGATGATGAACTTAGATCTTCAATGGATAAGGATGATGAACTTAGCTCTTCACTGGATAAGGATGATGAACTTAGCTCTTCACTGGATAAGGATGATGAACTTAGCTCTTCACTGGATAAGGATGATGAACTTAGCTCTTTACTGAATCAGGATGATGAACTTAGCTCTTCCCTGGATAAGGATGATGAACTTAGCTCTTCACTGGATAAGGATGATGAAATTAGCTCTTCACTGGAAAAGGATGATGAACTTAGCTCTTTACTGAATCAGGTTGATGAAAGCTCTTTACTGGATCAGGATGATGAACTTGGCTCTTCACTGGAAAATGATGATGAACTTAGCTCTTTACTGAATCAGGTTGAAGAAAGCTCTTTACTGGATCAGGATGATGAGCTTAGCTCTTCACTGAATCAGGTTGATGAAAGCTCTTTACTGGATCAGGATGATGAGCTTAGCTCTTCACTGAATCAGGTTGATGAAAGCTCTTTACTGGATCAGGATGATGAACTTGGCTCTTCACTGGAAAATGATGATGAACTTAGCTCTTTACTGAATCAGGTTGAAGAAAGCTCTTTACTGGATCAGGATGATGAGCTTAGCTCTTCACTGAATCAGGTTGATGAAAGCTCTTTACTGGATAAGGATGATGAACATAGCTCTTTACTGGATCAGGATGATAAACTTAGCGCTTCCTTGGATAAGGATGATGAACTTAGCTATTTACTGGATCAGGATGATGAACTTAGCTCTTCACTGGATCAGGTTGATGAAAGCTCTTTACTGGATCAAGATGATGAACTTAGCTCTTCACTGGATAAGGATGATGAACATAGCTCTTTACTGGATCGGGATGATAAACTTGGCTCTTCACTGGATAAGGATGATGAACTTAGCTCTTTACTGGATCAGGATCATGACCTTAGCTCTTCACTGGAAAAGGATGATGAACTTAGCTCTTCACTGGATCAGGTTGATGAAAGCTCTTTACTGGATCAGGATGATGAAAGCTCTTTACTGGATCAGGATGATGAATTTAGCTCTTTACTGAATCAGGATGATTAACTTAACTCTTCACTGGATCAGGTTGATGAAAGCTCTTTACTGGGTCAGGATGATGAATGCTCTTTACTGTATCAGAATGATGAGCTTAACTCTTTACTGGATCAGGGTGATGAACTTAACTCTTTACTGGATCAGGGTGATGAACTTAACTCTTTACTGGATCAGGATGATGAACTTAACTCTTTACTGGATCAGGATGATGAACTTAACTCTTTACTGGATCATCATGATGATTAACTTAGCTCTTTGTTAGTAATAAAGACCAAAATCTTTTTTCGCTTAATAAAAAATGGATATAAAGGATAAATACGAAAAACTGTTTTCATTGGTTGTTTAATTATTTCTAATTTCCAAGCATATAAAGAAATAGTTTTACATATTGTTAATTTTCAATTAAATATGGGTATATTTATTTCTCAATAAAATAATATCAGTGCCCAGATTTGACTATTTTACTATGCGTAGAAAGATATTTTAGTGTACACAAAAAAAACGAAATCAATGCATAGAATGTCACAAACTCTCTTTAAAGGGTAAGTCCTGCCTTAATAGTAACTTATTTTTATATGAAAGCTTTTAAAATATCATTTTGAAATATACAACTTTGAATTTAAAAAAACAAAACACATTTAACAATACACTTAAAATTTAACAAACAAAGAAAAAACGGTAAAATGTAACAAAACAATCATATAAGTTATCGAAGAAAATAAACAAATTTAATAGAAGGAAAATACTCCACCCAACAATTCTCCGACAAAGTAAATAACAATAGTTTCTTCCTTATACATTTGAAGACATTGTATATTGACATTTCAATCAAAAGTGTATTATTCATAAGATGAATGTGAAGAAATAATGAGTTGTGATTGTTGAGATTTTATCTACCATAACAATCATACGAATTGCTTTAAATGGCAGATCAATGGATAACGAACAATGCTGGTTAACAAACACAAATGATGTGAGGTAAAAAAAAAAAAAAAAAAACAATTAGATGTCCATGATTTTCGCTCCTGTGTTCCGGGACTCAAAGACCATGATGACGCCAACGAAGACCTGCAAGACGGCCACGACTATGGCCAGAGCCCATCCATACTCCAGGTGCTGGTTCGGGGATGTGGCGTCTGTGAAAGATGAGTCGAAGGACGCAGCAAACACGATAATGGCAATCGTATAGCTCAACGCTGGGTTTAAAAAAATGTGCATTTTAATATCCACACAGACATTTTAATATACACACATCAATTTTAATATCCACACGTGTTATAATGTTATAACATATATGCTTATTAACTTGGGTTTTTGGAATAAGGACTCTAAATTAATTTCATTTAGTATTATTTATTAGTATTCGAATATCTCATTAGGTTAACCCCAGGGATTTTTTTTTAAACTGATTTTCGGAATGTGTCTGCCAAGCTCTTAAAAAGGAAATATAAAAAGTGGCTGGGCATTGTGCTGGCCTTACAATCCACTCGTTTGACGGGACACAGAAACCTGTGACAGCTGCTCTGTTATTCCCCTTTGATTCTTGACTTTGAGTACACACTAAGTTTAATTGACTTTTGTCAATTGAAAATCCTTATAAAAACGTCAGGATTTTTTTATTATTATTTCTATTTCTGGAGGGTGAAGCTGGCCCCTAAGGAAGTAAACAAAAGGTGAATGGGGGGTGCTCTGTCCACATCTTATCATAGCACTTCGAAACCAGTGCTTTAATAGCACTTCATGGTGTTACAACTTAATTTACTTTACAAGCTCTATGTCAGGATCTTTCTCCACCACCCACCTCTCCCCTCCTCACTGTCTGGATCTCACCTCTATCACCGCCATTGGTCAAGCAATATGATCACTGACCTATATAGGCCTATATTAAAATTTTCTTATCCGGTTCAATGCCATTGATCAACCCAGTGCCTTAAAATGAATACAGAAGTCTGCATCCCAACTATATTTATGTATATGCAACTATATTTAATGTTACAATCTGTGAGCTTGTTGACTGTGACCTTGCAAAGTTATGACTTCATCATGTTAAATGTATAATTAGGCGTAACGTTAAGCTCTAAAATAGACAAGCGTGTAATCGCTGAACTATTTTCCTTGCACAACCAACCGGATGACGTAACTTTGCGTGTTGTAGTTCAGGCACATACAATGTTGCAATTAAATTTGCAACGCTCGTGCTGAGTGGTAAGTTGCTTGGGTTCAACTAACCTATATAGTTACATTTTTCTTTAATAAAACACTTGGGAATGCGGGAGACGGGAGATGCTCTTATGTAACATTCGATTGTGGAATTATATGGTTCATGGTCTTGTAAAAGAAAGAATGTGGGTTTTAAATTTTAAGCGCCAGTTTAGAACAAAAAAAACTACCTGTAGCTTATACAGGCCTGTTTTATTTTCATCCGGTCAATTTAGCTTGTATATTAGATCTATGCATCTGTGTACCAATCGCTACAGTAATTTACCTGACCAAAATCCGAGCACTGCTACCCATAACGTGAGTGACTTCCCTTTGTTACATGCGGAAACGAACATCAACATGATTACGAAGAAGAAACAAAAGTTGACGCTGACAAAACCAAAAATGGCGAAAGCTTGTACAGCCCTGTACCAGTCTGGAACAGAACCAAAAATATAAATATTTGTTTATAATATTGCAGAACTTGTTTTTTTTTAAACAACAATAATCATTTATGCAATGCTTGCAACTCATTTCCTGTGTAGATTTTAATTTTTTTAGTGCCTGATTTTTAAACGTAGAATGAATTTAGAAGTGTGTGTGTGTATTTACTTCAAGGTGTGTCATGTGTACATCTAAGTGTGTTATTTATATAGTGTGTCTGTACTTCAAGGTGTTAGATAGTTATTCTTGATTTCCTATGTGTATTATCTCACTAAGTGTTTGTCCTTGACTCTCCAATAGTTTAAGCTCAGTGTGTATGTCTCTGCGTGTGCCTGTGTGTGTCTGTGTATATGTGTGTGTGCCTGTTTGTATGTGTGTCTGTGTATGTGTGTGTGTGTGTGTGCCTGTTTGTATGTGTGTCTGCTTATATTTGTGTGTGTCTGTTTGGATATGTGTATGTGTGTACTTGTTTGTGTGTGTGTGTATGCACATGTGTGTATGAGTGTGTACCTGTTTGTGTGTATGTGTCTGTGTGTTCCTGTTTGTATGTGTGTCTGTGTGTGTGTGTGTGCCTGTTTGTAAGTGTGTCTGCGTATAGTTGTGTGTGTCTGTTTGGATGTGTATATGTGTGTACTTGTTTGTGTGTGTGTATAAGTGTGTACCTGTTTGTGTGTCTGTGTGTGTGTGTGTACCTGTGGGTATGTTTGTCTGTGTATATATATGTGTGTGTCTATTTGGATGTGTGCCTGTGTGTAGGATTGTGTACATGTATGTGTCTGTGTTTGTGTACCTGTGTGCATGTGTGTCTGTGTATAGGTAGCCTATGTGTACCTGTTTTTATGTGTGTGTATATGAATGTGTATATATGTGATTTTGTGTGTCAATGTAACTTCATGAGTCGACTATCCCTAGGTTTGATTACTCACGTAGATTCCAGCCTTCAGTATTAAGACACTCTGGGCTGGTCTCTTCACTGTTACATTTCCTCCAGAGACCATACCCCAATAACATTTTGGACTTGTAGCCGTTCCCCCAAGATGCAGTGACGAATGAGATCCAGGCTAGTGTGAAACTGACCACCAGTAAACAGGATACTAGCTGAGAGAAACATTAAAATGTATCACAATAAAACTATATGAATGAATAGTTAGTTAGTTATAATTGAATAAGACGAACATTAAATAAAAATTATAACTTAATTAGATGAATGAATTGCATAGGTGCAGCCTCGGGAGAGGATAGGGGGTTGGAGGCGGGGACATATGACCCCTCCCCCCCTCCAACTTCGTCCAACCCCATCCCGCCCATTTTACCCAAACCAAGCAATTGGTAATTTTTTTTTGGAGAATTCATATTTTAATGCACTAATGTTATGTTTTACTATTGATACTTAGGTAAAGTTTAGTTTTTCAATATTTAGGAAAAAAATGTAAACCGTCATTATTAGCCTGCTATCGCCCCCCCCCCCCCCCCCCGCCCACCCCAAAAGAAGCTTGCACTATCACCCCCCCCCCCTCCTCCCATCGCGCGGATGAATTGTTATGGATACTGAAACTCTATGAATGATATGCAGAGCCTATCAAACAAAAATTAAAGGGAAATAAAAGAGAAACATTAAAACAAAATCATGCACAACAGTGCCAGGAGTTACTCAAACAGAAAATCATGCACAAAAGTGCCAGGAGTTATTCAAACATAAAATCATGCACAACAGTGCCAGGAGTTACTCAAACAGAAAATCATGCACAAAAGTGCCAGGAGTTACTCAAACAGAAAATCATGCACAAAAGTGCCAGGAGTTATTCAAACAGAAAATCATGCACAACAGTGCCAGGAGTTACTCAAACAGAAAATCATGCACAAAAGTGCCAGGAGTTACTCAAACAGAAAAGCCAGAAAACAATAAATTTAAAAAATAAAATAAAAAACTTTCACAGACACAATTATTATAGTGCTGAGTTAATCAAAGTGTGAATTAGTTCACATTGTAATTTTAAAAACAAATAAACAATTAAATGCTCATAACTTTTTTTTTTAAACATCATCAAATGGAATCAAGAATCAGAAACTTAAAATGAAAAATGTACAACTTTAGAAAGTAGATACTTTTTTCTTTAAAAAAAAATGTTAACAGTAGGCCTACCATAGACACACAATAAACACACTTACTTTTAATAGAATGGAGGAACTCTTTATGCTTTCAATAAAAGTCATTGTAAAGTTGATTTTTGTAATATCCTTTAATACATACACCTAGGTATATAACTTGTTCTGTTATGTATTCGCCTTAGCCGAAAATGCACGAAATGTGTTTACAAATAATTACATCCAGATCTTGAAATGTTAAAATAAAGAATTCCAAACTTGTATCAATTTAAAATGCTGCCATATTTGTGCGTGTGTATGTTTTTTCTAACTGTATGGGTGTGTTTCTGTGTATAAATAAATGTTATATTTATATATCTATATGTACACTGTTACAATAACTGTGCGTTGCTATAGACAAAAAAAACGTCACGCTTCACTAAATACATACACACACACGTACACACACATATATTCTATTAAGTTGTTTTGCTCTGTAAAGAATCGTATAGGTTCATTTTACTTTCACTGTATCTCTTTAAAAAAAATCAATGCTCAGTTTTAAAAAAAAAATCCAGCCTTTTGTACAATATCAAGGTAGATTTTTTCAATGACACCGTACAACGTGGTATTAATGTGTTCAAAACAGCAATTCAATGGTTTCCTGACGAAATCCATAGATTGGTCACTTTATTAATAATATTGATTGATTTACTGAATCGTTCAAGTTCAATTGTTAGTTAGCTGGTTAGGTTGGATGGTTGGTTAGTAGGCTATATAGATTCATTGATTGATTTAGATGCACCTTGTAATTGAATCATCAAGTCTTTGCTTGATTTGATGAGTTACATATTGATTAGTACAATGTTATTTATTAAATTGTTTAATATACTGATCGGTTGGTAGATCAAATGTTCGATTGAATGATTTCCCCTGTTTGCGTTTCCATTTTTTTTACACGAAAAGCTGTGAATGGAAAGGGTTATTGAATTTTAAACGTGATGAACACATTATAAGCCTTCATAAAACCGTTGTCAGTTATCGTCTGCGGCTTTTTTATTCATCATTTAAAGAAAAGAAAACACAATATGTTTGTTTATTATTGACTTTTTTTGTTAAACAGATTTGTTTAGAGTTTAGAGTAAACTTTTATCTTAACAAGACGTTATTTATAATGTGTGGGCGCTATATTTCCTGAATTAACGTGTAAGTCCTGTGGTTTTTATCGACCTTCATGCATGTGTATGATAATGTGTGCAAGCATTTTTCTTTTAATCTTTATCGCTACCCGGTGAGCACATAAGGCAGCCACACCACCATGCCTCCCTGTACTGGACGATCATCTGGTCTTATGAAGTACTTCTGTACTCATGGGCCTCAAGGACTAGTGAAGTGCGTAAACCGCCGATACGTTCACATTAAGAATACACCGGCGGGCGAACGCATGCGGGGACCTTCTGCGACTCCGGGTGTCTCGCTGCCATTGCACTCGGGTAATGACTGTGAGCCGGTAGGGAGGAAGAAATTAGCGCAGCAGTCCGTCTCAAACCCGCCCTGGTGCCTGGATGTCCGTAACGATGATGATGATGATGATGATTTATATAGCGCGTCTATCCATGCTATGTTAGCATGCTCAGTGCGCTCTGGTTCCACTTTTCAGTTGTGAATGTGCTATAAAAACAAAACAAAAAACTATAAGCTTAGTTATAAACTATAGTATGGTACTTGTGCTACCGGGCGACATTGTCGGTATACGGGCGAACCACCATGGGAATTCCGAGGTTTGTGCATGGGATCAAGGGCTACGGATACAGTACCCTATATTACATGGCACGTCTTCGGTGTGATAAGCAAGTATATGAGCGTTGGGACTTTGTTGTCGTTAACGAGGCCTTTAGTCACGGCACGTATCCTTAATGTTTCATTCTGGTGGTGATTTATATGTTTACGGAATTATCTTTAAAGTCTATAACCTCTAATCTTTGGCTCATGATATAAACATGTCAATGACGTCATCAAAAGCAGTGCTGATCATCACTGACAGCCATTCGGCAAGAAGGCGATTGATGTTTTCGCCATTTTTCGTCAGTCAAACAATACCGACCGGCTTATTCAGGGGGTAAATAAAAGAGGCGAAATGGCGGCGACGTGCGGAACGTTTTCGCAAGCACAGAGTGCCGGTCCTCCTAATTTTGGAAATGTGGAATATCTTGGTAAATATATAGGGTGTAGTTGTGACATGCATATTATTATCTGATTTATCTTATATATTAATGAACGTGACGCACCAAGATGGCGGTGTTGATGTAATATTTGGAAGTATTTTTATTGTTTATATTGTTTATTGTAAATATAATTAACTTCCAGAGAAGGAAAACTCTTTATCACAAACCTCCACTGCCTGGTGGCTAAACCCATGCACGGGGAAGGGGAGTAAACCCCAAAAAACAAATCAGGAGCCGGAGTCCCTAAGGCAGTACGCTTTCTGCTCGTCACGTAGCATACTGGCAACTCCTGCGACGCAACTGATGCCAAGCTGTATTGGCTACGCCTTTCCCTTGCCTACATCTGATGCGTGGAGAGAGGGGAACTAATGCATGGGCAACATCAGCCTCTCCTTAGCACAATGCCCAGGCTTGCGCCCTGGAGATGACACTCCAGCTTTGCTATTTAGCGTCGACAAAACACGGAAAGCGGCAGTTACCGGCTGTAAGCCATCTGCTGCAGAGGGCATACTTCGTCCTATCGAAGAGGCTGGAAGAGCAGCGAAGAAAATTAAAGAACATATACTGCCCCTGACCAGCTCCAACGGTTCACTTTCATGTGCCAGAGATGCGACAGAACCCAATGAGAGGTCCTCACAGACACAGTTAATGCTGCGGGGCTGGCGATGTCACAGGAGCGCAAATTTAATTGTCTTCCGAGTCTAAGGAGCCAAAGAAGAAAAATTACAGACGCCCCTTCTATAAAGAATATTATTGCGCCGTACGCCCATCCGTGGTCTGGGCTTAGTATTGCATTATGATTAGTGTTTTAAATGATGATGCTAAGTTACTGGTTTTCCTGGTTTGTTCAGGCAGCCCATTTCATGCCCGAACGCCAGTAGGAAAGAAAGAGTACTTACATGCATTTGTTCTTGCAAAAGGCCAATATGATATATGGGACATTATCATAATATGGGACATTATCGGATAGCAAAAGGGTTTTTGTCCTTATGTTTATCTGAGCATTGGGTATTGTAATAATAATACATTGTTATTGTTGTATTTCACAATTAGAATTTAATGCTTTATGTATTATTACTACTTAACGTTTTGCTCTTCTGTCCTCTAGTGTTTCTAGGTTTAGTGATTTGACTATTGATGTTATGTTACTCTTGTCAGTGGTGAATATTCACTAGATTAGTAATGAACGTTTCAGCTCTTTTCTGAATTCGATATAAATTGTAAAAAAAAATTATTTAGTTGGTAGGTCCCTTAAGGTAGATGTATATTGTAGTATAGGTCTAACTAATGTGAGATAACATGTTAGTTTTATGTTTTAATTACATTTGTAAAACTTCCTTTTTATAAATTGCATAAGCTTCTCTCAACGCTTCCGACGCGTATTCTTGTTTTGTTTTTTTTCAATAATGTTAGGTTGTCGGTTTCCTTAACTAGTTTAGGTAACTCATTCCATGCCACTGGGGACGGTGGCCGATCGACAGCGCGTTTGGCTGGCGTACTTGAAGGTCCTAGGTTCGAATCCTGGTGAAGGCTAGGATTTGCTGCAGTGTCTGGAGGGTGTCCCTGAGTCTACCCAGCTCATTCCAGCTCTGATGGGTACTTGGGATAAAGTAAAGGTGGCTAAGCATTGTACTGGCCACACAATCCCCTAGTATGCCGCGGCCACTGAAACTGGTGAACGCTGCTTTAAGGATCAATTTGGTCCGACGAGATTACTTGACTATTTATATGCCCATAAAGAATATTTAGGAGAGCTCACTATTTATTTATCTCCGAGTCTTGCGTGGCTCAAAACACGCCTCGTAATTAGTCTATCTAGCGAATCTTTCTATCTAATAACATTATTACCAAATGATCTTTACGTCACGTTTTCTCTCTCGCCCCTTTCCTCCATTTCTCTCTCTCTCTCTCTCTCTCTCTGTCTCTCACTCTCTCTCTCTCTCTCTCTCTCTCTCTCTCTCTCTCTCTCTCTCTCTCTCTCTCTCTCTCTCTCTCTGTTAAGCTTAAGAATTCAATGTGTGGCTATCTCTAAGTGTGTCCTTCAAATCACGTTCATTCTATTTTTTTTTTAACTTCCACTGGTGTTGTACTATTCTTAAATACATCAAAATTACAGAACTTCAGACAGGGTATGGTAAGGTGGTTTTGGGGGGAGGGAGCAAGAGGGAATGTCTAGCTTACAATCTACTCTGGCATTTTTTTTTCAAAGATGAAACCAATGAAAAAAAAACGTGTTAAGTCAAGTTTTTACTAACTGGAAAAATGTATGAGGACGCTCATAATATCCCCTAGTGTCAACTATTGAACTATAGTCTGTAGATCTTTAACCTTATGGATAATATATCGATTGTAGAGGTCTAGGTAGCCTGTTATACAAACATGGTCAGAGATTGTGGGAAGGTTGGAATAGGAAAATATAGAAGGCGGGTGAAAGGGAAGGAAAAATGATTTTAAAAAAAAATAGAAAGTGCTATTGCAAGAGGGAAGGATTTTGTTAGATAAAGACGCGGTTCAATGCCTAGGATAGTGACAGAAGCGCCACCGTGGTCCTCACGTCCAAGACAGGGATGGCTTCATGAGAAACTAACGCGAGTTCGTGTATTGTCCTCTTGTGTCCCAGGTGCCACGGCCACGTCTACATACATGACTGGTCCCAGACAAGCGGTCCAGTTCACACAGCTGCCCACCATAGGGACTATGCAGAACCAGTACAAAACGTACGACACCTACCCTGCTCCATCCCCGATGCGGCGATCTCTGACCACCCTGCCGTGGAGACCGAGCACTTACTACCAGTCGGCCAAGGTCAGTTTGAAAAATGAAAAAAAAAACGGAAGTTATTTTATTTCGTTTTTTTTAATTGAAAGATTGACCCTGTGTTTGAAAGAAAATCTTCCAATTGGTCACGTGAAAGTTTTCTGCTGAGTGTGCCTGGCGTTAAAACAATGACAAATTAGTACTTACTATAAAGTGGATTTGACCTATATAAAAATAAGTGTCGACCTAGCACTTAGTGAATACTTGAGGATTAGACATTTTATTTAGAAATATATAACTATTTACAGTCAATGTATATAGCTATAGAATAGCTATAGTCTAGATAGAGAGATAGATATAAAGATAGATAGATTAATAGATAATGAGATGAGTAGATTGTGTGGCCAGCAGGGTGCACAAGTTGCTGCGCGTACACTAGAAAAGTGAGTACTCCGGAATGTTGTTATCTTCCTTTGGGCACTCTATTCCTCTCAAACACAGGCTTGTTTATTTCTATAGGCTATGATGGCAGAACCTTTACCGTGGCCAATGTCGGACTTAACACACGATATGTATATCTGTGGAATCAAATAATTTAGGAGGGGCTCAACACCCAATCAATTACGAGAGGCGTGGTTTCAAACTGTCAAAATCCCCCCCCCCCCGGATCTTTTGTCCAAATTGGGGAAAAAATGGATAGACAGACAGACAGACACACAGAAAGACAGAAACAGACAGATGATAGATACATATATGTATATATATAGATAGATAAAGAGAGTGAGAGAGAGAACTAAAAAAGAATGTATTTAGTTAGAGTAGGTAACGTTCGTTTGTTTTGATTTCAAATAAAATTTCTTTAATATAGGATTGATATATATTATATTATATTATATTATGGCCGTATGTACCCATTAGGTGAATCCCTGCACCGCCATTACCAGAAGCATGCCGGACCCAATGTCTGCCAGGACACAGCTATCGGAGCTGGACAGCCTGAAAGTTCCACCGGTGTTTGCAGCCGCGAGAAACGCCCTCTACACCAGGTTCACCCCCAACGACTGGATGGCCTCCAACCAGGGAAACTACCTGGCCTCGGACAGGGTCAGGGGCGGCTCCGAGAGGCTGCGGATGGACACCATGCGTTTGTGTAAAGAGTACGATGACAAAACTAAACGCACCCAGGCTGACGTTGGCAAGAGATTAGGGGAGAGAATCGGTAACCACACTCAAACTATAACTTTTACTATAGATTAAGGGAGAGAAATGGTAACCACACTCAAACTATAAATTTTACTAGAGATTAGGGGAGAGCATCGGTAACAACACTCAAACTATAACTTTTACTAGAGATTAGGGGAGAGAATTGGTAACCACACTCAAACTATAACTTTTACTAGAGATTAGGGGAGAGAATTGGTAACCACACTCAAACTATAACTTTTACTAGAGATTAGGGGAGAGAATTGGTAACCACACGCAAACTATAACTTTTACTAGAGATTAGGGGAGAGAATTGGTAACCACAATCAAACTATAACTTTTACTAGACATTAGGGGAGAGAATTGGTAACCACACGCAAACTATAACTTTTACTAGAGATTAGGGGAGAGAATTGGTAACAACACTCAAACTATAACTTTTACTAGAGATTAGGGAAGAGAATTGGTAACCACACGCAAACTATAACTTTTACTAGAGATTAGGGGAGAGAATTGGTAACCACACGCAAACTATAACTTTTACTAGAGATTAGGGGAGAGAATTGTAACCACACTCAATCTATAACTTTTACTAGAGATTAGGGGAGAGAATTGGTAACCACACGCAAACTATAACTTTTACTAGAGATTAGGGGAGAGAATTGGTAACCACACTCAAACTATAACTTTTACTGTAGATAAAGGCATAAATTTGGATTTGTATAAATGACTGTAAGAATTATTCTGTTCGGTTGATGGTCCCCCCAGACAACCACACCAATGAATTCCTTAAGCCTGTGTTCTTTTTTAAGATAACTTCCAATTACCATAACTATGCAACAACGGGAAAAAATAACTTTTCTGGTGTTGATTCTCCAGTTTCTTGGCAAACTTCCAATCGTGGTCCCTTAAAATTTTAGCATAATGTTTATTTCCCTACCAAGAGAAGCTTTTCTACTTTCATTAATCTAAAGATCTTCATATTAAATATATCTCCATGACAACAGGTGACATCAATTTCTGGAAAACAGAACTGAACCATGAACTGGATCAAATGATCACTGAGACCAACGCACTGAACGAAGCCAAAAGAATTTTGGAGAAGAACCTGGCGGAGACCGAGAATCCGCTTCACATCGCTCAAGAGTGTCTTTACAACAGGTGAGCTACTACTCGATGGGTTCAGTTCACCTTGTTATATACAATAGAGGAATTCGGTTTACAGGTGCTTTCCAGTGTTTTAGTTTTAATAAACTACGCACTTCTGTACCCTTGAGCCTCTAAGCTGGCGAAGAGTGTAAACCCCTGGTTCCTGGAGTCAGACCAATGGGCTAATGCATAGGACTTCGGTCGCCCAAATTTGTAGGAGAAAGGAGTGAGGAGTGGTAGCTTCAACGTGGGGTCGGAAGCTAAAACGACCTTTCCTGTAGTGGTGGTACCTCCCACAAGCTCTTGTGCCTCCGAGGATGAGCGTGGTGCGACTAAGTAAGGGTATACATTCATTGTCTTTTATGTCTGGGTTCAATTGCCGCCTTGAGGGAAAACGTTAGCTTTGGACGCCCACTTCCAGTCTATATTATAGGAATACGAGGCAGGCAAGGAAGACTATGGATCTAACAGATGTAACTACGTCACGTGGGGGTGTAGCAAGCAACAGGACCTAACATGCAACCGCCCTCCTGGCTCAGATGACTTCCTCAACCCTTGCCTACATTTATACTTGGTCTGCTACCCCTTATCTTTAAACCCTGTTCTATGAGAGCAATCTCAGTATCTCAGTCGGGTGTGGACATTGCAGTCATAACTCAGTCGGGTGTGGACATTGCAGTCATAACTCAGTCGGGTGTGGACATTGCAGTCATAACTCAGTCGGGTGTGGACATTGCAGTCATAACTCAGACGGTGTCTCTCAGGCATCGTCTGGACTCAAGAAAGAAAGGAAATAAACTATTTGAACTGTCTCTTTCACAAGTCTCTTAACTTCGAATTTGTGTCCAATTCAATTTTATGGTTTCTTTAGCATTTCATGCTGATTGTTGTTGTTTTTTTCTAATGCCATTCTAATTTTTTTTTCTAATAATTGTTCTGTTTACATTTACCAATAAAATTTATAATTACAAGGTAGGCGCTAATATTTTTATTCCCTGCTCACTGTCTCCTAAATTGATAACACTGGGTCATATTTTGCCAACAGGGAAAAACGTCAGTCTATAGACCTGGTCCACGACAACCCTGAGAAGGAATTGATTAGAGAGGTCGATCTCATAAAGAGATGTCAGGAGAGAATGAGGAACACAGTGGACAGGTAATATGACGGTTGATACGTCTAAGTTTCTACACATTAAAAAAAATAAAAACATTTTCTGTATGAATCTACACAATTTTTGTCTCATTTGATTTGTTCACCATTCAATAACACTTAATTTCAAAAAGCTTTTTTCTCATGAAAAGCCGACATATTTACAGTTCCATTTAGAACGGATTTTCATCAGATCTAACTTATCTTTTCTTTACGTGGGGCTATACTGGCCGCCCATGTGCGAGCTTAGCTTAGGATAGGCGACAAACTAGCAAGATATCATTCTTTCATCCCATACAGATCCAATGTCCAGTTGGGTTTGAACCGAGCCGCTCAGCACGAGCTGGAGAGAGATGCCGGGGACAAGTTCATCGCAGAGAACCTGGACACCACGACACACATGCTGAGAAACACTAGCCGTGGGATAGCCTATCATGATGGTGTTCATAGGATTGATAATACTATCAGCGTGCCGGAAACCTGGGCTAAGTAAGTCTTCCTCTGATCTTAGTAGGACACCTTGGAAGTTAACCTACATATTGTTGATAGTCCATTTGTGTGTTAAAGTAAAGTATCCCCGTCAGCTCTATGGTATTCTGTGAAGCAGCATCCACTTGTTGTTTGTCATTGTATACTAGGGGATTGTGTTGTTAGCATAATGCCCAAAGGCATTCAATTTTCTAGAATCCGGACACCCTTCAGACCCGGGGAGAATTCTAGCAATTTGCATGTGAGTTGACCTGATACTTCATTTGCATGCTGTTTCCTTAATATTTGGTGTAAGGATGGAACGTGAACATAAGCATCCGTAGAAGTAAAGGGGCAGATAAGCATCCGTAGAAGTAAAGGGGCAGATAAGCATCCGTATAAGTAAAGGGGCAGATAAGCATCCGTAGAAGTAAAGGGGCAGATAAGCATCCGTAGAAGTAAAGGGGCAGATAAGCATCCGTATAAGTAAAGGGGCAGATAAGCATCCGTAGAAGTAAAGGGGCAGATAAGCATCCTATCATCTGGTGAAACATACCTCACAATAACAGTGAGCTGATCAATATAGGTCCGGTCTGGAGTGGAATCTACAGATAAACTGAAGTACCCTGCAGTTTTTAAATCATCCAAGATTGAGTCTCTTACTTCGTGTGCCATAATTTGGATAAACTCATCACATATTGTTTTAGAAAGATAAAATGTGACACCTGATCCTTTATTCCCAATTTTTTTATATGACTTGCTAGAAAAGGTTTAAATTTTTCTATAAGTTCCAGTAATCCAAGGAAATTTCCAATGTGAGGAGAACCAAATAATTGCTTATCTCCTCTTAAAGGTAAACCACGCTCTGCTATAGTAAGCTTAATTATGGCTGCCACAACTCGTTCAAGAACATTTTTCCAGAACTGCCGTTTATTATTTAAATATATAATAATGCTGCAGTATATTTAAGTAAATATGACAATTGTTCACTCGAACAATTTTGTTTGGGGGCCCCTAAGAAAGTGGGGGCCCTAAGCTATAGCTTGTTTAGCTTATAGGTAAATCCGGCCCTGCGTAGAAGTAAAGGGGCAGATAAGCATCCGTAGAAATAAAGGGGCAGATAAGCATCCGTAGAAGTAAAGGGGCAGATAAGCATCCGTAGAAGTAAAGGGGCAGATAAGCATCCGTAGAAATAAAGGGGCAGATAAGCATCCGTAGAAGTAAAGGGGCAGATAAGCATCCGTAGAAGTAAAGGGGCAGGTAAGCATCCGTAGAAGTAATGGGGCAGATAAGCATCCGTAGAAGTAAAGGGGCAGATAAGCATCCGTAGAAGTAAAGGGGCAGATAAGCATCCGTAGAAGTAAAGGGGCAGAGTACCATTTGCCTCCCTTGCCCCATCAACATGTATTTATTTACTATGATAACATATTGAAATTGTGGGTTTGAAGTTAGAACCTCCGTTGCCCTTGGACATTAAGTATAATATGGCCACTCCCCTCCCACACCCTGATAAAAAATATACGACGTCGTATTTGGGGGAGGGGCGTAAATAACAACTAAAGATACGTTAGAGCGACATGGAGAAAGATAAACAGACTTAGACTTAGACAGACGACAAAATAGTACATAACTATTTAACCCTTCCCGTACCGACCTACTTCTATCTATGCTGCCTTCAGTCCCGCTATATACGCGCCCGGGACTGTAAGGGTTAAAGGTGTTGTGTAAAATGTATTTTAATGTCACTGAACCATGTTCCAGGTACACAAACGACAATGTACAAAGATCGCAGTCTGAAAGGTTGGCATCTAAGAACATGAGAAATGAAATTGAAAGCGTTATCAATACCTGCAACAATGAGATGTGGATGGTGAGTACACACGGGTATTTGCAGTCTGATACGCTACCATATTATACGCCGATGAAATGTTAGCTCGTTTAACTACAACGTCTTCTGAACTATTATCATTACTTTAAATAACATTAACGTATTCAAACCTTACTTTAACCAAAATTACCTTATCCAACATTTCCTAAACCAACATTACCTTATCCAATATTACCTTAGCTAACAGTGCCCTAACCAACATTACTTTAACAAACATTGTCTTCTCCAATGTTACCTTAACCAACATTACCTTTACCAACATTACCTTATCCAATATAACCTTAACCAACATTACCTTAACCTATATTACATTAACCAACATTACCTTAACCTATATTACATTAACCAACATTGTCTTAACCAACATTTCCTTATCCAACATTGACTTAACCAAAATTTCCTAAAACAACATTATTCCAACAACTTACCCACTATCAACATTTTAACCAACAACTACACCAACAACACTACAATGTCTTCTCCAGCAATGGAACGCAGTCAACACATCCCTGAACAGCCGCATTCAGGAGACGACAGATTCCAGGAACAAGATTCAGCTTCACCTCAACAGGACCTTGCAGGAGATCTATGACATGGAGAAGAACATTGAGCTGCTAAAGAAGTCAATCCAGGACAAAGAGGCACCAATGCAGGTAAAGACGATGCAGGTTATAAAGTTTTAAAGGCTGGTCACGTCTAGCGAATTCTTGCTATGCTGTTGTTTTATTTCTTTGTATGTATTGAAGAGTAATGAAAATGTCCTCAGCCAAAGTAGCTGTAGTGTTCCAATGTGTAAACGTGTTTAATTAGTTATTTATATGACGATAAATAAACTTATAAACCTTACTAGTTAGTAATTGCCACTGCAAGGTTAGTCTTTAAGTAATTGGTGAAAATTGAATACGAGAAAAATCAGGAATCATTCATTATAATTGTACATGCAATTGTTGTTAATTTTCTTCCCCTTCTAAAATTGCGACCTTGACCCTTTGTGAAAAACATGACAACCAGTTATTACAAATGATAGACTCTTCTGACTGTTGCAAAAAGTATTATCGTGAATAATTGTGCAATACTATGACAGGGGATTGTAGCCCACGACAGCTCGTGCATTGTCAGCAGATGATAAAACTATTGACTGAAGATGCCAGAATTAATCCTCGAAACAGAAATAGACTTCTGTAAGCCTGACGTGAAAAATGCCTCAAACGGTCTCATCAGTAGGCGAGATGTTTAGCACACATTGATTTTTTATAGTAGACATCTCAACTCTTTTATTTAAAAATTATAATACGTACCGGGTACAGTTGCAATTAGATTAATGCGGTGGTTCCCGAACTTTTAGCGTTCGCGGCTGCTTTTTAAAAAAAAAAGGTTTTTCCAAAAGGCTTCTTGGACTAAGTGAACGCCTTAGATCTCACAAAAAAACAAACATTTGAAATATTTCCACGATGGCGCAGTTCCGAACACTCTGTTAGCCATTGGATAATGGATCAAGTAATTAATGGATATATGTTATAATATATATATTCACTTACAGCGTAAAAAAAAGGTTAATATAGGCTACGTTGGATGTTGTGTTTTATATTTCTAAAGGTAATAAGACACAACTATGCAAGAAGGCTACTGTAATTGTTGGAATGTTTTTGCTTAAGTTGGTCATAGTTAGAGTTATTTGTATTCTAGTGAACCTTGTCTTTGATTCAAAATATTTTCAATAAGTCTTAGGTACCGGTAATTAGCATGTGACATTAAAACTGGTTATGAATATAAACAAGTTCTATAAATATACATTTACTGGACCCACCAACTTTATTCATTACATTTTCAGGTGGCCCAAACACGGCTAGACACCCGCCTAAGACGGCCCAACGTGGAGCTGTGCCGAGACCCGGCCCACAACAGGCTGGTGGAGGAGGTGAACGAGATCACCGACACGGTGGACCATCTCCAGCATAAGCTCAGGGAGTCGGAGAACGCCCTCCAGGCGCTGCTCAGGACCAAAGGCGCCCTAGAGCAGGACCTGTCCATTAAGAACACCACCCTATTCATAGACAGAGAGAAATGCATGGCCATGAGAAAGACTTTCCCCATGGCGCCACGTCTGGTGGCGGTGGGTTAGGGTGACCTGGCCTAGATATGGATTGTTGATAGCAAACAAGAGAAATAAACATCCAATGTTTTTGATATGCACGCACTACAAAGTTACTGCTTAGTAAAAAAATATGCTGTCCATTTGATAAGCATGTTTGTGTTATTTGTGTTGTGTCTTTTATTAAATGGTGTCATTGATACAGAGAAGAAAAACATTTTATATACTTAATATTACAGTGATTATATTTAGCAGACTTGTATCTGTATATTTTTACTAATCTATTTGGCGGGAGGGCATTACCCAAAAAGGGAAGGGGCTAAAATAACCATATATGTTTAGGGATACCAGGTAATTGTTTAGTGTGGCATCTGTATTGAAAGATATTTGTATAGTGTGACATCTGTATAGTGTGTCATCTATATAGTGTGTCATCTGTATAGTGTGTCATTTGTATACTTGGTATCTACAGTGCCATCTGTATGGTATGTCATTTGTATAGTATGACATCTGTATAGTGTGTAATCTGTATTGTGCGCCATTTGTATAGTGTGTCATCGGTATACGTGTTATCTACAGTGTCATCTGTATAGTGTCATCTGTATTGTGTCATTTTATGGTGTGCCATTTGTATAGTGTGTCATCTGTATACGTGGTATCTACATAGTGTCATCTATATAGTAAGTCATCTATATTGTGTCATTTGTATAGTGTGCCTTCTGTCTAGTGTGACATCTGGACAGTGTGTCATTTTTATAGTGTGTCAGTGTGCCATTTGTATAATGTGGCATTTGTAGACGTGTATATGAGTCATCTGTATAGTGTGTATCATCATAGTGTCCTCTGTATAGTGTCCTGTATAGTTTGTCATCTGTATTGTCTTTTGTATAGTGTGTCATCTGTATAGTGTGACATATGTATACATGGTATCTACATAGTGTTATCTGTATAGAGTGCCTTCTGTATAGTGTGTCATCTTTATAGTGTGTCAGTGTGGCATATGTATATATGTATAGAGGCATGTGTATAATTAGTCATCTGTATAGTGCGTCCACTGTAGAGTGTGGGCTCTATAATGTGTAATTTATCTAATAAATATACACAAAAATGATGCTGTACCCTTGTAATATAACTGAACATAAAATAACTTGACTAGATAGTTACACACTGTTTGTCTAAAGAAAATTGACAATAAAGTTGTAAGAAAGCCACTCAACACACATTCCAATTGGTAACAAGTTTTAATCCAATCCAAAGTTAGAAAAATACTAACAAGACAGAAATCTATAAACAGAAGAAAAAAACTTCAATATAATAATATACATTTGTATTTGGATAATACAATAGAAAAAAATATATATTTTAAGTTAGGTAACAGTAGGATAAATGTATAGTGGGAATACAATAATCATGAAAACATTTATAAACCACTTCCTGAAAAGGAAAAAAAATATGTCAGCAACGCCAGAAAAAGTTAACAATGTATGGCACATGAGAAAAAAAATAGAAGAAAGACTTTTTAAAGTTTCTTTACGATGCAAAAATAATGCAATGATTCCACTCAATCATGTAGCAACTGTTTCTTATAAGAACAAACATAAAATGAAAACTCTCCAGTACAATATAATAATATAACACCAAACTCTCCAGAACAATATTATAATATAACAAACTTTAACCTGCTAAAACTTAATAGGCATAAATGCAGAATGCATTTTCTTTTTGAAATAATTCAATAATTTCTTTAAAAGTTCTTTTTTTTTAAAACTATATTCAAGAGTTGCAGAATTATTTCTTAAAATAAGAACTGAATCTTACATTTTAAGACTACAATGAATTCACACATTTATTTTTTACATAGCCCAATCAGTAATGCCCCATAATTTGCCAACTGAAGTGAGGAGTTTTGTAAGATAGGAAGAGTGCAAGTGTCTTGTGGCCAGAGTATTTAAATTAGTTGGCTGTCCTACAATGTAGCTGTGGTAAAAACATATGTCAATCTATGGCATAAGATAAAAACAAAGAATAAATAACAACAGACTTTGATTTACGTGTCTTTACTAAGGTATCTCTCCAACAGTGCCAGGGTTATCTGCAAATTGTTTGTTACAACAGGAGAGCTCTTATGTCCTCATTTTGCTTTTAACTCATGTCAGCTGCTTTAGGGAGCTCAATTGGAATGGAAAAATTTCAATAAAATTAACAAAGTTCTTTACAATATTCAATTGTAAAGAAAAAAGTTTATACACATTTACAACTGAATTTTAAAATATAAGTGATGTGAAGTCTGCAGTAAAAAAATCTTTCATATAATTATAATTCCTTTTAGCAATTTTGATTCAATTCTAGCACTTCAAAAAATGATTTAACAAAAAAGAAATTATATTAATCTACATTTTATAAGTACAATTTAAGTTTAATATTCAAATACAGTTGTAACTGATAGCTATAATTATGATCATCTAAAATAAAATCTCTTAATTAAATATCTACATTGATTTTTTTTTCTCTGTGACAAATGTTTTTATAATAAGAGAATGTAAAATAAGTATTGCACATTATGGAGTAATATGTCATACAAATAAAATGTTAACCAACTTCAAATAAAATAATTCTTTTCCCATCCACAACAGTAACAATGGAATAAACAGCCAACCACAGAAACAAATGTAGAATTCTTCAAAGGCACCTAGAAGTGAAAGAAAGTGGTTTTTTTTAAAGTTCAGATGAGATTTACAAACAAAAATGAGAGGCCTGACCCACCGGCTAGTCCTGCGGTCATGGCTAATGCCAACATTATCCCTGTGCCCTCCAGGTGTTCATCTACAGCTGTCCTGAGAACGAAGAGAACAAAATATCATGAAGCAAATTGGAAAATTTGTAATCAGTGTGTGCCAAAATGAAATACAAAACCAGATAAATACTATATTCTATTAAAAAAGCCCTAGTAGGACACTATGTCCTTCAAACAATAAGCCTCCCGCAGAGCCATATATATGGCCTTCTATTTATAAGGTGCTCTAAGAATTTGTTCTTGTATTAATAAGTTGAAGAATGATAATTATGTTCTTCACTTAAAGAAGGCACCTGTAGGACGCTAAGTTATTCTATTAGTACACTATAATATAACACTAAGAAAAGATATGTATTTTATTATTCGCTGATGTGTTGTCACCTTGTCCACTAGTATCTCCCTGGCCATGGAAACTGGTGAATGCTGTTTCATTTGGTGTATAGAAAAAATTAATATGAAGGGAATACTTCCACTTCACGAGAAAAATTTTACACATTTTACCCATTGACATTTGGGAACTTGAAAGAAAGGATCTTAATGCACAAAGAAACATTACAGAAGGAAACTTGTATGTGAACCTTATAATGGGAAACTTTTCATAGTGTACCTTTACCAAAGGAGGCAATAAAGTAGAGTATTTATAGTCAAGTAAACTTTACTGTTGGGAACTCTATATTTAGATAAGATTTATAGTAGTAAACTTGATATTTAGGTAAACTATACACTGGGGAAATGTTTAATTTGGTAAACTTTACAATAGGGAACTTTATCTCGAAGTAAATTTTACATTATACATTTATAAACATACAAAAATGAAAATTTACTTGGTTGCACTTACAGAGGTCCAAATGACATGCAGAGAGTTCCAAGATAGCCATTGGTCAGTCCCAAAAGTGATATCAAGACTATCGGGTATGCATCATGGTTAAGATAAACAGGCAAATGGTCCCTGGGCTGAGCATTACACAACATAAGCAGCGGAACGAATCCAATCCTGAGTACACAGAAGCACAGCAGCAAGTATGGACGATGGCTGCCAGGCTGAGAAAGAAAAACACACACTAACAACACATTTAATAAAAACTATTCAAGGAGTAAAACAAAAAAAGACAAGTCAAATAGTAAAAGTTAAGTTTTCCTGTCAGACCAATTTGATCCATAATGCTTGTGAAGAAGCCTTCAATAATCTCAGCGCTTACGCCAAACCTGAGGATTGTATGGTCAGCTCAATGCCCAGCTGCCTAAACTCTTCCCCAACCAATGTCAGGTACACATAAACGCTGGGTAGACTCAGGGACATCCTCTAGAGTGGAAATAAAATGCTTTCCGGCACCAGAATTCAAACCAGGTATGTTATTGGCATTATTCCAGCACGCTGCCCCTCCCTTCCCCATAAGTAAAACAGAAAGATGGTTCCTTAAGCTTGGAAAAGTCTTCAGAAAGGTAAATTCTTTATAAATTATGTAACTCTAAATTAGTCTTCACAGTAATCTTTTTAATCATTTATATTAAAAAAAAATTATTTTTTGTTATTAAACCCCTATATTTACTCTATAAAAAATGTACTTTTTGGTATGTATTTATAAGTGTGATGAACAAATTCATTGGATTTACCGGTACATTGATTCTTATGAACTTTATTGCCTCAGTTTTCATAAGTTTTGGATTTTACTAGTCTTTCTCCCACGTTTAATCAATGGAAACAGTATCATGTTTATTAAGATGGGTGTATATATTGGAGAGGTGTGGGGGTGGTCAGACTCATGCATGATGCAAGAGAGAATCTAAGGGTTTTAAATAACATCTGGTATAAAAACAATATCCTGATAGCGCTCAAGGGCATCAATCCGAGGAAGTGTAAAAGTAGTAAAAGTTAATTAGGTATATTAGGTGATTGTGAAGCCAGCACAATACTCAAACCACCTTTTACTTCCCCTAACTAATGTCAGGCACCCATTAGAGCTGGGTAGACTCAGGGACATCCTCCAGACCCATGAACAAACCTTAGCTTTGACCAGGATTCGAACCCAGGATTTTAGGTACGCCATCGGAACTCTGCTGCCACTTGGCCACCGTGTCCCTAGGAAGTGTGGGTAGCACTAAACTGCAGTGGCCACATGCTACCTTTGAAATCAGTGATAAAGTTCAATACCAGAATGATTTCTCTCAAATAAATTTCTCTATTTACAGTAAAAATTTGTTGTTTAATCAGTGCCCTCACATAGAGGGGGGGGGGGGGGGGCAGAGGGGGGCATTTGCCTGGGGGCGGCAAATGTAGTCTGAATATTGCAAATATAGCACTAAACAAGCAGTTAAAGTATGCAAAGGGGCGACGCTGAAACTTTTGCCCTGGGGCGCTACATAAGGTTGTAAAGGCTCTGTGTTTAATGCAGACATATAAAACAGCTGCCGTTTGTACTCACAAATTTACAGATAAAAGTTATCAGCCTTCCAACAAAGTCTCCCATATTAAAAAACAGGAAACATATAACTGGCGTGAAGTAATAATCTGAAATATAAAAAAAAATGTGTTCATGCTTTTATGATTTTTTATCTAATGTTTCCAAAGAACTTCAGATCCAAATTTATTCTGCTACAGGGTCAAGCTAGCTGACTGGGTCCACCAAAATGAGTTTAGTTGAGCAGAAGGTAAAAATTTAATTTTTCTCTTAGTCACAAAAGTCAAGAGCCCTTCAAATATTAAAAAAAAAATGACTCAATTTGAACATGCTTGAGGTCTACTGGTTGGTTGGGGAGGAGGGGGGGTCAAGGATAGGTGAAGTAAACCTAGAAAAAAGGTATGTTAGCATGACCCCCAATATACAAAAGTGTGTCGCTGTGAGATGAAAAAAACAACAACAACACAAAATCTTTTCTGTCCTTACCTGCCCACTCACTGTTCTGTTTATTTGTTGGTTTTATCAATGAGCAAACAGCTGGGAATATTGACAAAGTCACTAGAAATACTAGACACACACTTAGACAGTATATCCAACTCTGGAAATAAAGGGAAAGAACAAAGTTCACACTGAGTTATAATAAATTGATATTTAAACATTTTATTGGCAAACAGAAACAATTTCTTCATTATTATCATGTAAATTTTAAATCAATGTATTATTTTTGTTATAACTGGGATTATTTTTAAGCTATGAAAAAAAAAAAACTGATTATTATATTACTGGCAGTAATAATAACACAAACCTATTCAGGTAAAGACAAGATAAATTTTCTTTGGTCTTAGATGTTTTAATTGTATTTTGTATTGTAAATCTTTGCTTTGATGTTCAGCTTGGTTTTAGTTTATGCTACGCAGCTAATCGTTCAATTCCAATGTTTATGCTACATACTTTGAAAATCTTTTTAATTTTGTTGCATATGTACAGTGAATACATTCTAAAATCATACATGAAATATAACGTTAGGAATGACTACTTAGAATAATGTTTACTTGCAGCTAATGAAACTTCTATTTGCTCCATTAGAAATGAATATTTCAAATAGCATACAATGTTTGTGTCTACCTTTTTTAAAATAACACGGAAGTAGGTCATTTTATGACCCACATCTCCACTGCTGACTGCTACATCATCACTAGCCTTATTGATATTGTTAGCTGAGAAAATAAGTTATTGACAGTTCAATTTTGTGTAAATAATCACTGAACAGGCATTTCATTGGACATTTTTGTAAACTCTTGAGACAATGGAGAGCAAAATGCACGACAAACAATCACATTTTCAGCCCTTAAGTTAATTTTTACAGAATACAAATAAGTATTGCACTATAAATGAAACAAAAAAAAAACACCACCCTACATCTCAAATAATGTACCCCAAAACATGATCTCTATGGATTGTAAATGTTTCTATCAAATTAAAACTAGTTCAGGACACCTTATTTACACCCAACAGCAGCTATCAAATACTGCTAGGTTTCTATTTCATTGTTACATAGATCAGTGATGCTGTTACAGTTCATTAGCTTTTATGCCCTTTTATGCTATATAAATGGTATAGAATATAAGGGTCCCACATGGAAGCCCATTAGCCTTGGCTAACATGGAAAAAGATGCAACAGGGAATATTTTTTATAGATCAGTGATGGCTTAAATTATTATTTTAGTACTGATATTGAAATCAGTTAATTCCTAAAATATAGTGAAGAACAATATTTTTGTCTATTATAAGCAATAGTTCTATAACCAAATGAGCTAGATCTGTCTCATTTCTTTAAATAAAAATGCATTGTGGTGATTGGGCGTGAAGAAGCTATGTATTAAATTTACCTAAAACATTAATTTTTTTTTTTACATTTCAAGCTAATTCTGACCAATAGTGTTTGGTTCTCTTCCTCTCGGAAGTTGAAACCTAATCTCCACAACTTTTGGGCAATAAACTATCTATCTATCTATATATTCTATTTTTAGCTTATCTAAAAATGATTGGTTTATAGAACGACAAACAAGTCACATGACAAAGAATCCATGTAAATATAGATCACTGACAACCAGAAAACGTGGCAATGAAAATTACAATAATAAAACATAAACTGAAAAAATTATTACCTAAAGAAATCATGTAATATCTTGAAAAGCTCTAGAGGATAAAAAAAAAGGGTCAAATTAGTCAAAGCTGTATTTCAAACAAACAAAATTATTATGTAACTAACCAGTCTTTCTTCATGAAAATTATACAATTAAAATAAATAACAGATTTGTTACTAAATATTTAATAAATAAAACGGAATTTATGTAATCAAGTCAATTTTCCATTCGTTTGGATCAATAAAGCAATCTTATCTTATCTTATCTTATCTTATCAGCCCTCAGCATGAGATAGAAAAAGTGAAAGTTTATGGATGCATGATGATTTGTTAAAACAACTATTACAATTGGTGTATGTACATTTAATCTCGCTATGACCCAAAAGCTCTTGTAAAGGAAATAGTCTTGATTGAGCACACGTTCGACTTCCAAAAAAAATAACTAGTAAATATACAAGTAAACAAACCAGAAGTAAAAATATGAGTAAACAAACTAGAAGACATCTTACCAAAAAATGTAAACCTATATACGCTACAAAAGAAAGCACTGTGATGACCGTTGCAATCAGAAAAAAAATGAGACCACTGGTCACAGGGTTTCCCCCAGTGGCATGAGTTAAAATTGAGCAAAGAGCTGAGAACGTTCCTCCAGCAGCCTGGGGAAAAAATATTATTAAACTACATAAAAACTTGTTCTGGGATCATTTTGTTACCATTTTTTAATCATGCTAAGATATTGAAAAAGAAAACGTAATAATCTTAATCTAACATTGGGGCATATAAATTAGCTCATCCTGTGCTTTGTTCATGAAGTCTTATAATAGATTGTAGTAAATTAGAAGTATCAAAGGCTATTTCCTCCTAACAAACATTTGTCACAAAAATTACTGATAGAGGACAAGAATTGTTTAACATTTCATTTAGCATTTTTGTAAAGGTAGTGTAAATAACTTTATTTTAAAAAAAAAGCAATTTAATAGTCGAATAGTGCATTTTTGTATGTAATGTCAGCTTGCAGATACAATTTTAATAGTATTGAATTTTTTAAACATAAAATAAACATGCTGTTGCAATATATGGCAGCTAACCATCATAAAGAACTAATGGTTTGTGTGAATTCCACAAGGAATCTGATAGAAAAGTGAGGATGACGATAATGAATATTTGGCAAATTATATTAGTTGTGGATCCTGAAAGGGTTGAAGGTAACAGACATTCTAAGGAATCAAAACAAGATTAAGACCAAAACTTACCTGTCCAATCATTGCAGACTGTGAGTAGATTGGTGGGAAAACAGCTGATAAACCTAGAACTGAACCAGTTAAGACTGATTGCGCCCCTATTAACATAAATAAAAAATGTGTTACCTCAAAAGATTTTGTTCATTTAAAAAAAATGTAATACAGTTATTCAAACAATTCATTTCTAAATATGTCAATTTTACTTTTTTTTTAAAATATTGTCGCAAAATTACACCGTTGACAAAGTATCACTTCAGTATGAATTAGTCTTACAGTACTGTAGGAATAAGTTTGGGGCAAAGTTTCTATTCTTCAAATTGGTGAGTTGGGATACTAGGATTTTTGCTTAGCTTACTTATGTTAGGATCACTGCACAAATTTGTGTCATAATTTTAACAAAATAGTGAAGGATTAAGTTATTGGGTTGATATTTTATTTTTGAAGTAGTGAAATATGTTATTAAAAATGTTAATCTCTTTATTGTTAAAAGTGTTTTTATACTTACCACTCATCAGGGTTGCTGCCACCAGAGTGAAAATAAAGAAATTCTCTTGCCCTGAAACATTTCAATTAACAAGATTTTATTTATTAGGATGTAAAACACAACAACCCTAGGGAATTATGGGACTCTCTTTATGACCTTAAAGAAAAAGGAACCACATGGGCCAAAGCACTTACATGAGTCAGTGTTGATTTCTGTTAATGTTGAAGTCACTATAAATATTATTGTTATAAGTAAAGTGGAAGCCAACACTCTATACTTGACAACAATACTGAAAAAAAAAATTTAAAATACTTGATCTTGTGTATGCAAATAAAAAACAAAAATTTTGATAAATATAATGTGTATGCAAATGATTAATTAAAAAACTAATAAATAAAATGTGTATGTATGAATGTAAATATAAAAATAATTTAAAATGTTTAGATTTAAATGTATAATATTTTAAATATAAAACTTGTAAGTAAATAATTTAAAATATTGTATTTAGCATAGACTATAATATACATGGACCGCTTGCTTTAGTTTTTTATGCTATTATCTTCTTTTTTTTTTTTGCAACTTCCGATTCTAAATTAAGTAATTGTTATACAAGTTCAGTTTTATTAAATCACATTTTTTTCAACTTCAAATGAATACTTGAAGGCCTATTAATCCTATTATCATTGACTATAATAAGATGGACCGCCTGCTCTATTTTTAGAGCTCATGTTCTTTTCCGTGTGCACACAACACTGATCTATAAATGTTTCCGCTCTGTACAACTTTCGATTTTAATTTTTTAGTGAGAAAATCATAGCGATTAAATAAAACGGAAGTTGTATATCAATAACTTTTTTTCCTGTATAGCAATACGTTATTGAGAATTGGGAATTCCGAACATCAGTGTTTCAAGTCATCATTTAGCAGAAATACTAAAGCAAGCGGTCCATGTATATTATAGTCTATGGTATTTAGTAATAAAAAATAGCTTTAAATGCCTATAAATATAAAAAAAGATTATGGTTTTTATTAGTCCCAAATAAATTTAATGTCACCAATATTTTCATTTCAATTTGTTTCAATTCTCTTTTATTTAAGTGAAATAATACTAGATATGTTAAGCAACACATAATCTAACCAGACATTATTATATTAATACTGTTTATTGACTAGGTTGTTTTTTATAAGCTATTTAAAACAGACATAAGTACATTTAACAAAATGTTTCTTAGTTCACTGCTCCTTAACTATAAAAGAAGAAAAAAAGATGAGGTTCCTTACGCTCTTACAAGGAGAACAGTCAAAATCATAAAGAACAAATTGGATCCATTGGATACAATCGACAAATAGCTCTCGAATTCTTTTTGCATGGGGGTGATATGTGCTTCATCATCAAATGAAACATTACTTGGCAAACTGGTATTGCGGAATTTGTAGTCAAAGTACTGAAAAATAAGTAGCGTTCCAAAGTTAGTTAAAGGAATGTGTATAGTACAAAGGTTACTTGAGTTTTACTCAAAACAATTGATTAAATATAAAAATGAAATATGTTAAGGTATAAATATATAAAAAATGAACCAACTTTTTTTGCAGTTATAAAGAAGTTCCAAGGCAATAGTGATGCAAGACCCAAAAATCCAAATATAAAAAATACTCCATATTTCCTGGTAATGCATACAAATATAGCAGTTTCAGTATTTGGGCATATTGTAAAAAAAAAAAAAATTTTAATGATCTGAGAGTTGAACACACTTTAAAATTATATATAAATATACATTTTACTAACCTGTCTACTGGTTCAGAATAAGAGGCCCTAATCAAAGGGTTCTCTTCTTCTGAATATTTACTACTGTTGTTTTGGTAAGCCATGAGTTCTACATCATCATCATCGACTTCTTGATTAGAAAGGTGGTCCTCATATTCAACGGGACTGCTGTAGCTAAACATGTAAATAAATCAGTACATTTATTCAGATGTTAAAGAACATACAGATTATTACTACTTTTATACAGACCTATTACTGTACTTACCAAATTTAATTGCTTTTAATTCACAATATGTAGCAACATATGTTTACCATTTAAGATTATTATAACTTACTTCAATGGCGGGATGATAACAAGTTTACACAAGTTTACACAAGTTAACATATATACAATGTGTGTGTTAATGCTAAACTATAACAAATAATCAGTTTGCATCAGCTATATGTGACCTAGATACTTAGAAAACACTACCCAATCTTTTGATAACCAACAATAGGACATATCTAAGTAAACTAAATGTACTGATGTACCGTAAAGGCTATGATTCACTATGATATAAATAAACAATTATCAAGCAATTTTTTTCCCTTTATGCACAAGAAGAATATATATGAGTTGATGTTAAATGAAATGGAAAATATTTCAAGGAGTTTGTAAGAAAATAAAAAAACCTTTCACTGTATGGAAGCATTATCTATGAAAGAGTTCAAATAATATTGGAATTATTGTAATATCTATACCAAGTAACAAGCAGTATCTAGGATTAAAGATAAAGTTGTAACTGCACTGTGTATAGGTGATAAATTATTTTTTATCTCACTAAGACCTTTTCTGTTGCAAAACATTAGTTTTACCATTAGGTGTGTAATTTCCCAGGCCAATGTGTTTAACTTTAAGTATTTTTGAAACATGCATGACTATATTAAATAGGCCTAACTCTTTATATATATCTTTTAAAAGCACTTTATATATTTATTTTTTTTCAATCACAAATTCTCAAGATATTTAAAACACAAATGTTTTCCTAACTAAATAAAGTAGGCTTACTGGTATTAGTTCATGGGACACAGTGGCCAACCGGCAAGGCCACGCATTCGGCTGGCGATCCGAAGGTTCTGGGTGCAGGCTAGGATTTTTTCCTGAGACTACCCAGCTCTGATGGGTACCTGACATTAGTTGGGGTAAAGTTAAGGCAGGCCACACATCCCCTACTATGCCGTGGACACAGAAACTGGTGAACGCTGCTCCACCAGCCCTGTGATCAGTTTGGTCCGAAGGTTACTTTACTTACTGGTATTAGTTTAGGTTCTAGTTTAACTTGTTGAGTCAGGTATATTTGTTTCTCAACCCATTGTAACCAAACAACATAAGTTGTGTTACATGGTCAATCCCTTTGGTTTACTTCTCTATAATCCATTAAATTCCTTACCATAAATACTGATAATAGGCATCTAGCACCTAGTCGGCAAAGTATAGTTGGTTGGGGATACCTTAGATCTGGCCATCCACACTATCTGAGTAGGCCCTATCTATTTTCTCCTAAATGCACAGGACTGTTTCTTCTGCCAAAGCCCTATGACAGCTATTAAAGAGCCATATTTGATTATCAAATATTGAAATGTTTTTTTAATTCAATAGTCTCTAACTTAATTAGATATAATAAAAAATACTTAGCAACACAACTCATCAAAATATAATAAAAATTTTAAACTTAAGTTATAGATAATTGTAGTATTGTAGTATAGTTAATTATAGGAGGCCCTATATGTAGGCCCTATATATATAACTAATGGGCCACGGTAGCTGATGGGCAGTGTATCAGCTATATTGTAGTATAGTTAAGTATAGGAGGCCCTATATGTAGGCCCTATATATATAACTAATGGGCCAGGGTAGCTGATGGGCAGTGTATTTTTTTTTTACGACAAAACATTTTTCCAAGTCTGTAGGGTGTCCCTGAGCCTACCCAACTCTTGATGGGTATCTTACATTGGTTGTGAAAAAGTAAAGGTGGTTGGGCATTATGCCACACAATCTCCAATGGTGCCATGGCCACAGAAACTGACTTCACTGTAATGAGCCTGTACAAGCCTATTATGCAAACCTATTATCTATTTAGTCTATTACAATTTGTTTCATTCTTAAGTTAGTGAGTAGGCCTATGATGGATTGAATTTGGTTTCTTAGCCCTTGGTCATTAAGTCATTACCAACTATAGTCTATGGTTTGACAACTTTAGCCTACATTCATCCTATAAATGTTTAATAAATCATGATTTACTGACGTGCCTATTAAATAAGCCTAGTGAGAGTCTCTTGTACTAGTACAGAGTAGGCCTAGACTTAGGTTATGATAAGTATAAGTTATTATAAGGATAGCGGATAGGCCTAGTTATACTGTCAACAATACGATTACATAAAGTATGATAGCCTACACTTAAATTAAACCAAGACGTACCCTCTATTTTTAGCAGTCATCCAATGAACAATTATATTCTAATCCACAAGCTCATCATTGAATTACAGATTACAGGCCTACTTAAATAAGTTCATAGTAAATACACTATGACTCTATGACTATACTATACTATAAATTACTACTATTACTAGTCTATAAATTGTAAGAGATACGATACTCCGGCTCCGAGAGACTGAGAGGAATTTATAAAACACTACACTTCACTCAACTGCACATAAAAAAACACACCGGCCTATTGCCTTATACTATACTATACTACTCATTTACAGATATAGTTAACAGCAAATTGTTACAAATACATGGCTGTTGCGCTTATTTATTGTCATACAACTATGATAAAACTTCTATCTCCATCAACCATCAGAATTCAAGTTTTAACATGGTCAGGGACTCATTCTAAACTATCCATTTAAGTATTCTAAATCATAAATCTAAACTTTAATTCATAATAAACTTTACATTTCTGCATATTTAAGTTTTATGTAACAGATTATGCCAAGTTTAAAAACAATTGAAAAATAAACACTTTTTTACAACTTTTTTTTTAAGCCCCGTTAGTGAAATAAGAAATTATTTTGTATTCTGTCAGTCTCCTTTTTAAGTTCCACTTTTTTTAGATTAGGGGAAGCACCCAGTGTGTATATGTAAAGCACATAAAAAGGTCACGAGAGACGAGAGACCGAGACACTTAGGAGTCATTCACTTATTACGTCAGTAGAATAGACTCGGGGAGGGGGGGGGGGGGGTTGAGCTAGCACGATGATATAAATTTTAATGTTTATGTGTCATAAAAAAACGGGTCAGGAAAAAAAGTTTGGGATTACGCATATATTTAGATCTATATCCTATACTATAATACGAGCAAAAATTGTATATATGTAGGCCTATGTATGTATTTATAATATAGGCTATGTGTACGTCTGGAAATTTTCTTCAAAAGCGCTCTAACGATTTTCTTCATGTTTTAATGCACGACTTGTTTTACTTAAAAAAATCTAGAGCTTTTCGGCCCCACAAATAAAAATCGGAAATGAACGTTAGGGGCCGTCCATAAATTACGTCACACGATTTTCGCTGATTTTTTACCCCCCCCCCCTCCCCCCCCCCCCTTGTCACACATCGTCACAAAAAGGCAGACCCACCCTCAAATATGACATCACAAAATCTGCATCCCCCCCTCCTAAAAGATATTTTTCTAAAATGCAGATTTAAAGTGTAATTATAAGAATATCATGTGCACAAAAATAAATGCTTTAGTAGAATCAGAACAAATAAAAAAAATTAAGTTTATATTAAAACAACAACACAAAATGTATGTTTATCATGTATTCTCCCATGGTGATGAAAAATGCTCCTTCATGGAATAAATAGGGAAAGTATTGGTCTCTTCATCAGGTGAAATGGATATTCCATTCAAATCAAGCTCTTCTTCATCTATCAATAATCTTCTTTATAGAAGGAGCGTCTGTAATGTATAAGAAGATCCATTTTCTTCATTTGCGATAATTACCATTAATTCACGTTGTCTACGTGCAGCAACTCTTTGTGGCCTGATAGGTTTAGGAGGAATAATTGATTCCTGCTTGTGTGTTTATTTAATGGCTGCGCAGCATGTCTAACGAAGCGAAGTGCATATGACATTTTTTGCTAATCCCATCGCTAATCACAGATTGTATTGACGGACAGTAAAAAATCGTATGGAATCGAACGGTAAGGATTTGATAACGAGGAAGGATATCATCCACTTTCAGACTTTGAGCTGCAAACAGAGATGGAAACTTATGCGACGCTCCATCTGTTGTCTGTTCTGGAATGTTCAGACCTTCGCCTGATTGAACAACTGGTAAAGGAGGTGGAAAAAATCTCTCTGTTACTACACTGAAATATGAGCTTCTTGGTTTAGAACAGCACTTTTTGTCGGTGCATTTTACAATTTGAGTTAAGTATTGGCTTGTTCGTACATGAACGTCAAACCATATTTGATCTTTAGACAACTGTGTTCTCCATCGATTTCTGAGACTGTTGGGTCAATGAATTCTTCTACTGTTGTAAAATTATCGACTCCCAACTGTGACCAAAGTTCAGCTAGAGTGTTGCCTGCAAACTGAAAATTCTTTTTTTTCTAAATCAGCATCTCTATCGTTCAAGTGACTACTATAGTGGCCATGTGGTAGGCTGAGTGACGCCATTTTCCTTTCGACACTATTAAACAAACTTCTCCCTGTAGCATTGGTAGCGATGAATACAGCATCAAAATCGTACTGAAGAAAGTGGTGGACTGCAACCTTAATAACTTTTCAGTATCTTGGGTTTTCGTCTGAGCAACCATCAACTGTCGCCCCTAAAATTGGTTTCAACATGCGATCAAAACCACTCCGTGTAATGACATTAAATTTCTTGGGATAATTTCTTGAAATCGAGTCCATGACTGAATGCTGTTGATGAATCCGATCCATGCATAGCAATATCCACAATAGTTTCCAGTAACAATGTGTGATCTTCCTCAAGTCTTGGCCTACCAGGCTTGGCTCTGACGATCAGAGATGCGAATGGTTCTGGATTACTTTCAATCAGAGCATTAAATTTATTTTTAGCATTCAGACGCGTTCGCGATGTCATCATCATTTGAAAATAGCCAAGAAACAATGCGATCATAATTTTAATTTACAATGCTTATTAATAGTAACTAGTTGACCCGTGGACACATTGTGTCCATACAAAACATATAGAAATTAAAAGAATAATAGCGAGATCAACAATAGAGAACAAAATTGTACAGTATAAACCGACTATGCAAATAAAGTAAAACAACAGAGTGCGCAGTAATACACACAAAAAAGTCGGGAAAACCCAAAGTTGGCTGTTCAACCATAGATATCTATGGTTCAACACTCTCAGTGAAAGCAAAATGAAAGGGAAGCTACTCTCTTTTACGTCAAGGAGCTTTTTCTTTTTTTTTTAATTACAGTTTTTATGTTTTGTGTGCATAAATGTCATGCTTCTATTTATATAAAATCAACAAAGTCAGCAGCATAAATGATAAACTAAAATTTTATATTCCTGAAAGTTGCGAGTAAATGTCCATTTTTGGTTTTCCCAATCGATCTAACGGCATAGGAGCCTATAGCGCACAAACATATATATGTATACTGTATAAGCTTATTCATTTTTATGTGACGTCGGATATCTTAGACCCCCCCCCCCTCCCCCCCTCGTCACACATCGTCACAAATGCGTGACCCCCCTCCCCCCCTAATCGTGTGACGTAATTTATGGATGGCCCCTTAGACAAAATACCCATTAGATTTATTTAGATAATTGATTTTGGCCGTGAAAACATGCCATTGCTCGACCCACGTGTAGCGCGGCTTTCAAGAGCGGTGTTTTGTTGCGTCGCAGTTATGACGTTTCGGAAATACCCGTACAGCAACAGAAAGATGTTTAATTTCTTGTTTAGACTACTGTTGCGCACCGATGATAGATATAATGTAAAGTTTAAAGCAAGACCAAGTGTAATTTATGTAATGCAGGAGTGTGCAAACGACATGTACAGCCAGTGGGTAACACGCGGGGTGACAAATAATAGTATGCGGCCCTCGAGGCTTATTTAGATTATAATATTTATAACGTCTTCAATATATATTAGATTAAAATTCAATATATTTTAGATTAAATAAAAAAAAAAAATTACGTATTAATTAATAGTCAGATAATAGTTTGCCTTTTAAATAAAAACAGAATTAGATGATGTTTCACCAAACTAAAGGTCTGTTTTTAACTTTCTTTTATCTGACATTGTTTGGAAAAAAAAACACCTCTAAAACTTGTTTGTGTATAAACACTGTATAGCTGTATATAGTGTACACTGTAGCAGATTACACTACACTGTAAATAGTGTACACTGTAGCAGTATACACTACGCTGTATATAGTGTACACCGTAGCAGTATACACTACACCGTATATAGTGTACACCGTAGCAGTATGCACTACACTGTATATAGTGTACACTCCAGCAGTATACACTACACCGTAAATAGTATAGACTGTATTAGTATCCACTTTTTTTTTTATTCAATACACATGTTTAAGAATGATTCATTAAAAATATGTATGATTTACTTATAAAGGCCTACCAAAGTAATATATATTAGAATATGTTAACATTGTCAATTCGAAATCTGGTAAACTAGAAAAGATGTATTCAATTTATTCGTATTTACCTTATAGCAATAGTCAGAAGTGTAATATACTGTTAGTTTTATTGAGGGGGGGGGGATTAAACAAATTATCTAATGTAGCCTATATTATAATCTTTTCATTTGCAGTCTGTTCAATGAATAACATAATTTCACCTTTAATTATTTAGTATTTAACAAGTGTACACCTAATGCTAAAAAATGTAAAAAAAATTTTAAAATGTTTATTATATCATTGTTTTAATTAATCGATATTATATTTTGCTGCGATAGTTTATTTTAAATAGTAACACACATGGAGGATATTAATCTAGATAAGGTTTTACACCAAACTATATATTTTTACTTTTTTTGTCAAACAATGTTTGTAATAATACATTGAAAACATTGAAAATAATATATAAATACTTTTTTGTATAAGATATTTTTTACAAGTGATTTGCAAACTATACTTATGATTTATATATGTGCCCAAGTAAGAAATATTAGACTATGTTAAGAAGTCAATATGAAATCTGGTAAACTAGTAAAAATGTATTACATTTATTCGTAATTTAATTATTTTTTTAATATAATTTTTTTATTTTTTTATTTTTATTTTTAATTTATATCAAACATATTTGCCGGCCGTAACTCATTGTTCACTTGAATGGGGTGAGGAAGGGAGTTTATAAAATTGACATAATTTTATAAGAGGGGTCATTAGAAAGTTTTACAGTTAGTTGTTAAAGTAGGGGAAGGGGTAGAAGAACTAAACATGATAACCTAAAGCACGATATTTTAAATTTAAACTTTTCATTTTCAGTCTTTTAAATACATATTATAATGACATAAATGACATACCTATAATATTTCTGTTGGATTTAAAACTGACAACTCTAGCCTGCATGTTTTGTTTAGGGTTTAAAATGAGATTAAGCTGTTTTATTTTCTATTTTCATATTTATTTATTTTTTTTTTGGGGGGGGGGGGGATTATCGGGCAAAATCTAGATATTAGACTGCACAAATAAAAATCTGCTTCGAATGTTAGAATTTAAAGCCTATGTTATTCATAGTAGACAAAAAAGAAAAAGACAAATACAATGTATTGGTCTGGTAAAGACGTATTTTTAAAATGTATGCACTGTTGTTTAACATATACACATGATGTTAAGGTACAAGCGCCTGCTCTTTATTACCGATCGAATGATCGGTCACCTGGTACTTAATATGCCTATATAATCTTTATAGAAGGAGCGTCTGTAATGTATAGGTAGCCTATAATATACGAAGATATATGACTAGGCCTAGATCAGTAGATCTATATACTAGGCTATATAGTGTAGCAGACTACCCTAAACATTTTTATTGACGTTATTACACGGTCATATATTATAGGCCCTATATTTATGGCAGATGATACCGAACAGCGAGAGCGACGATGTAGGCCTGAAGAAAGTTCATGGAGATAAATTTGCCAAAAAGAAAAGTGCCAGGAAAGATAACAGTGGTGGCTGTTTTATACAGCACTAACGACAGATGCCAAGCAGGCAGCAGAAAAGAGGGACCTCAGAGGCAAAGATGGGTTATGAACTATGAACACTTTGGGAAACTATAAATGATAATAAATCGAACACATTCATGCATAAAGAACACAGAATGTTATACGCTTCGTAGGCCTATACCGGACGATCCTGTCGGTAGGCTACAGTCTAAGGGCTGGGACAAGTTATCTCGCCTTCAAGACCCTGTCTGAGGCATGCCGCCATAGGACATGCCTAGGAGGCCTGGAATTTAAACTCCAGTCATTGCTCGATCACCTGCCTGAGCACGAAAATATGTTCAATGCACGAGCGGCCAGCGCGGAATCCAGCTTGCTGCTCTCGCAGTGTTGCGTCGACTGTCCGTTTTAGACGACGGAGAAGAAAGATGGAAAGAACTTTTCCTGGGACAGAGAGAATTGTGATATCCCTCCAGTTGTCGCACTTGGAGAGGTATCCTTTCTTTGGTAGAGTGACTATCACTCATCTCGTCCAGTCATCTGGTACTGAAGATGATGTCCAGCATGTGTTTAGTAAGCTGGTCAAATTCTGTACGTGGGTTTCATCAGCGTGCGTGGGTAGTTCTGGCGGGATTCCATCTAGACCAGCGTCCATGCCGTCCTTGATGGCTTTTTTTTTTGCGTTAATCTCCGAGAAGATAATCGTGTCCATTGTCACAGGTGAGTCGGGTACAGGGGTGATCAAAAGTTGCCATTGGTTCTGGTTGGTTGAGGACGCCTTCGAAGTGTTCAACTCAGCGTATATCTCTCTCTTGTTTGGGTAAGCAGGAGTTTTCTAATTTTTGGAAAAGGAAAGCACAAGATGTGACAGAATTCAAGTACCTAGACAAGTACAGCCGGTGACTCGTCCCAAGACACAATGTGTCTTATTCGGCGTTCGCCGTCTTCAAATGCTGCATCTACACTGGAACTCAACATCAGTCTCGCTTCGAACAAAGAAACGGGTATTCAATGCCGTCATAGTCCCAACTACCCTCTACGCGAATGAAACTTGGAGGAACACAGTGGCAACTGAACGCATACTTAAGATCACGTATCGAGACCGGGTTACAAATGCAGAAGTTTGTCGTCTAACGAAAACACGCCCCCTCTCGACCACGGTCACCGAACGTCGCCTCAAAATTGCCGGCTACGTAATCCGCCAACGTGATCATTGGCTACCTTGCATGCACGGCGATTCCACGACAACTCGTCTACAGATTTTTCGTCTACGACACTTCGTCTATTGAAAGTAGGTCAACCGACATTACGTCTACCGCGACAACTCGTCTAACGACACTTCGTCTACCGACAATTGGTCTAATGCGACACTTCGTCTACCGACACTTCGTCTACCGCGACATTCGGTATACCAGACAATTCGTCTACCACGACAGTTCGTCTACCGACACTTCGTCTACCACGACAGTTCGTCTACCAGACAATTCGTCTACCACGACTGTTCGTCTACCGACACTTCGTCTACCGCAACAGTTCGTCTACCAGACAATTCGTCTACCATGACAGTTCGTCTACCGACATTTCGTCTACCGACGTTTCGTCTACCGCGACACTTTGTTTACCACAACAGTCTACGCCTACTGACAGTTTGTCTACCGACTCTTCATCAACCGACATTTTGAAAACTTCTACCTATTTTTTTTCTCACCAATACGTCGATTACAAATAAAATTCGTCCACTACACTCACGTTTGCTACAGTATTTGTTTCTAAGCAAATATTTATATTTATTTAAGTAGTAAAAAATAGCATGAAGTCTAAAGATAAAATTCGTTCTTTCCATTCACAATACAGAATTTGTAAATTCAATTTACATTTTTTTTTTCGAAAATTAACAATGAGCCTACAACATTTTTGTTTGAAAATAAATATTCAATTCTGCATTTATTACATCATCATCATCATCATCATCATCATTGCCCGTCATCCCCGGGCTGGGGTATGGGCCGCCAACCACAGATCTCCAGAGTCCTCTGTCCTGGGCCATTCTCTCCAATTGAGTCCAGCTGTACCCCATCTTTTCTGTGTCTGCCTCAAGGTCGCGTCGCCAGGTATTCCTTGGGCGGCCCCTTTTCCGCTTGCCTTGCGGGTTCCACTTGAGTGCCTGTCTGGTGATGTTGGTTGGCGGCTTGCGCAGGGTGTGCCCTATCCAACCCCATCTTCTTCTTCTGATATCCTCTTCTATAGGGCGTTGGCAGGTTCTTTGCCAGAGGTCGGTATTGTTTATGGTGTCAGACCAGCGGATCTGGAGTATCCTTCTGAGGCAGCTGTTGATGAAGGTTTGGACTTTGCCAGTGGTAGCTTTTGTCATTCTCCAAGTTTCCGCGCCATACAACAGGACTGACTTAACATTAGAGTTGAACAGTCTAATTTTTGTATCTAGGGACAGCTCTACAGAGGCATCACACTTCTTTCAGTGCCGGGAAAGGTCTTTAACAGAGTCCTCCTTAATAGGATGAGAGACATTGTTGATCCCTAATTGAAAGACCAGCAGGCAGGCTTCCGGCAAAACAGATCCTGCACGGATCAGATTGCGACGCTTCGCATCATAGTCGAGCAGTCATTAGAGTGGAATTCCCCGCTGTATATACTTTTTATTGATTATGAAAAAGCCTTCGACAGCGTGGACAGAGATACCCTTTGGAAGCTTCTACGACACTACGGCATCCCAAATAAGATTACCAACCTTATCAAGAATTCCTACAATGAGATGTCCTGCAGAGTCGTACATGGAGGACAGCTTACAGACTCTTTCCAAATGCGAACCGGAGTTCGTCAAGGATGCCTGTTGTCGCCATTTCTCTTCCTCCTGGTCATAGACTGGATTATGAAAACATCCACTCGGGAGCGCAGAAACGGTATACAGTGGACCTTGTGGGACCAGCTCGAAGACTTGGACTTTGCAGATGACATTGCACTCGTCTCTCACAGTCAACAACAAATGCAAGAAAAAACCAACATGGTGGCAGCCACATCAGCACAGGTTGGACTGAACATCAACAAAGAAAAGAGCAAAACCTTGAAGATCAACCCCTCTTGTGCCGAATCAATCACACTGCATGGAATCCCACTCGAGGAGGTACAGTCCTTCAACTACCTGGGGAGTATCATTGACCAGCAAGGAGGAACAGTTGCAGACGTCAAGGCAAGGATAGGCAAAGCAAGAGCCGCCTTCATCCAACTCAAGAATATATGGAACTCCAAAGAGCTGTCCCTAGCATTTATTACATTATCATCTTTATTAATTATTATTATTCAAATGCATAAAACTGTTCCCATGCCATTGTGAGATTTTTCATATTGTACTTTATAAGAATAATGCATTTTATTAAGCTAAATGAGAGTTCGTTTCGTTACTTTTATCTATTGAGCACTCTAGCCTTTGCTTAGACTCGTAACTGTGAGTCAACGAGTCAACATTGGAGATGCCATGCCAGGTTATCTCTTGTAATAATAAAATTGCGACATAGGTGAATATTAAGTGTATGTGTGTAAGGGGCGGTAAGGTGGGGAAAGAAAAAAATGTAGTCTACACTAAGGGTTTTTAAAACCGTTGGCGTACAAAACATAATATATTACAAAAGCCAGACATTTTAAGGGTTATTTTGTTTAACTAGAATATAGTCAATAGATAAAACCCCAAATATTAACAATTTGTCAATAAACCAAACATAGCACAGAACACAATCTGTAAACAATTATATAAATAGTGTCATTGCTGGTACCATGAATAGTCGGTGTACTAGCAAGAGATTAAATTGAATTATGTTCCAACTATAAACCAAACATGGAGAGACAAAGTGAGGAAATCCCAATTTTAGTTTTTCTTTAGACTTTAGACCATAGGTTCTCAACGGGGGCGATATCGCCCCCCGGGGGGCGGTGAGAAGCTTTAGGGGGGCGCTGACATTCCCGTGGGCGATTGGGGGCGGTGAAGGGCATTTGGGCGGTACAAAAGTACCTGATATATTTTAACACCTCAGCTATTTGAATCGATTAGTTTTTGGAGGATGAAATGTGATGTAAACGCAAGTGCAGCTAAATATCTGATATCACCCAACAGTATGCCTACATATTATTATATCAATAAGAAATAGGAATCGCAGTGACTTTTCGATGACTTAGGGGCCTGTATTTGGCAAATATAGTGTGCGGCCGGCTTGTCTTGTGGTTGGACTGTCAACCCTGCTGACCGATAGAGCTGGGTCGTTGATTCAAAACGTTTTATATATCTACAACACACTGATGTAGGATGCAGGATGTAGATCACTAATGTAGATCTGTACTGCGTTCTACATCGTAGACCTTAGCCATACAAACTAGAGATGGGTCGCTCACTAAAGAACTGATCAACTGATCCGGGTCTTTTAAAGGAACGGATCCGAAAGCCGATCACTGTCAAAAGACCCGGATCAGTACTGATCCGTTCCCGTTCTGCATTTCGATATGTTGGTTTCCATAGTTCACTTAGAATCCGGATCTGACCCGGATCAGACCGATTCAGACCCGCTCAGTACTGATCGGATCAGACCCGCTCAGTACTGATATGGGTCTGTACTGATCGGATCAGACCCGCTCAGTATTGATCGGCTCAGACCCGCTCAGTACTGATCGGCTCAGACCCGCTCAGTACTGATCGGCTCAGACCCGCTCAGTACTGATATGGGTCTGTACTGATCGGATCAGACCCGCTCAGTACTGATATGGGTCTGTACTGATCGGATCAGACCCGCTCAGTATTGATCGGCTCAGACCCGCTCAGTACTGATCGGCTCAGACCCGCTCAGTACTGATCGGCTCAGACCCGCTCAGTACTGATATGGGTCTGTACTGATCGGATCAGACCCGCTCAGTACTGATCGGCTCAGACCCGCTCAGTACTGATCGGCTCAGACCCGCTCAGTACTGATCGGCTCAGACCCGCTCAGTACTGATATGGGTCTGTACTGATCGGATCAGACCCGCTCAGTACTGATCGGCTCAGACCCGCTCAGTACTGATCGGCTCAGACCCGCTCAGTACTGAATGGGTCTGTACTGATCGGTTCCCGTTCTGCATTTCGATATGCTGGTTTCGAATGCGAGTGATCGTACAATTGCTGTCAATTGTAAATAATGTTGATGATACCATTTTTGCATTATAATTAGCCAATATGATTACAGTATTTTACATTTACCCTTTTAATTTTACTTATTAGGTGAAAAAAAAGGAATTATAGCTTAAAAACAAAAGTTTAATTATAATTAGTTTAGTAGCCTACAACTAGACAATTGAGAACAATTATTTCTTATTTATATTTTTTATGTTTTAAGTAACAAAAAAAAACGGCGTTTCAACAAGGGATCCAAGTTGTTTTTCTCTCCCCTTGACATCCAACATATAAAATTATGGAGGGAGGCGGGGGGGGGAGGGTAAATTACTAAGTGATCCGTGGAACCGTTCAACGGATCCGTATCTTTTTAGTGAGCGCTCAATTGAGCGGCGATCAGCATGGTGAACGGTTTTGCCCATCTCTAATACAAACTACAAACACAGTGCTTCCCCTTGCCCCCCTTTTTCATCGCCAGTTCCAGCGCTGACGCGCAGGCTCTCTTCGCTCATTTACCGGCGGTGTTGCAATCAAGTATGGGTCTTGTAAGCCTAACTGATCTACATGTGTTATATGATCTATATAAAACGCGATTCCAGCGCTGACGGCTGACAGCACACGAGCTCTCTTCGCTCATTTACCAGCAAAGTGTTGCAATCAAGTATGGGTCTTGTAAGCCTAACTGATCTACATCATGATCTACATGATCTACCTTTTTAATATGATCTATATAAAACGCGATTGAATGTGTTGCGCATCAGTTTAGTTTATTAACTTGCTTCGATGGTCCACACCGCTTATTACTTATTCCACAGTCTCATAGCACGCGCGATCTATTTTCATAAACATGTAGTTTGATTTCTCATAAAGTAATTGAATTGTATTTAAATACCAGATTGTATTTCTTACAACATGCTTTAATAAAAAAAAATATTATTTGTATAGCGCTGTTAACATTGATAAACTATAATTAATTTTGTGAAGAAAATAAACTGCGTTTTCTAAATAAATACTTTCTTTTTTCAGACACTTGGGTCCTTTAACGTTGACTCTGTATTCATTTTTTGTTCATAAACCTATAATTAAATAATTATTTCCCAATGACCCTTCCCGTTCGCCGTCTACTAGCGTAGGCTTATGTGTGTGTGCCTTACATCAACCATCGAACCAGTGCGTGTGTACGGTAGATGATTCCTAGATAATATAGCGCACACGTCTTTATGTAGGCGATGTAGGATGCAGGATGTAGATCGGTGTGCAACACTCGGGAATTCTGAGTATTGCATCTTGCAATACACCAATGATGTAGATCTTGACCCAGCACTACTGACCGATCACTGTCACCCTAACAACTGCTAATATTAATGAAATTTTGATCTCAGTTTAACCGAAATGTCCTTAGTGTATTTTAAATATGGAGAAGCTAAGGGTACTAATGTTAAGCGGAAGCCTATAGATAAGTAGTAATCATACAAACTGGGTAGTTATTGTAATGCTTGAAAATATACATATAAATTCTTTAGTCATGTAATATTTATATAATTTTCAAATACTATTTACAGTTTGATCATTTCATAGTAATAAATTGTAAACCAGTTATTTTTTAAAAAAGAAAAAAAAACAGAAATATTAGCTCAAATAAAACGGGCTAATTATAGCCCTTTAACACAAAAAATGTTTCCACATTTGATTCAATAGTGATGCCGAACAAGTTCTGTTTTGTAATATAACAAATATCACTGATTATTAGACCTAAGGCTTTTGCAACCAAAATTGAAACAAAAGTAGACAAATTGCTAGCAACACACCAGGAAAAGGATTCGCGTTGATTTATTTAAACCTTTTGTTAAGGTAATTTTTTTAATACATTTTTTGATCTATTAATTCTTACAATGTGTTTCCTTTTCAGAGATAATGAATCACACAAAAAGTCTAGTCCGCCTAAAGAAATTGCGGAAGAGGGTGGGGGGAAGTGGGCGCTAAAAGAAAGTTGGGGGTGGGGGAGTGGGTGCTAAAAGAAAGTTGGGGGTGGGGGCGGTGAGCGGAAAAAAATTGTAAAAGGGGGCGGTGAGCGGTAAAAGGTTGAGAACCTATGCTTTAGACGAACATTAAATGTCGTTTGGAAAAAGGTCGGTTGATGAAGAGTCGGTAGTCAAAGTGTCAGTAGGCGTAGACTGTAAACGAACTACCGCGGTAGACTAACTGTCGCGGTAGACTAATCTTCCAGTAGACGAACTGTCGCGGTAGACGAAACGTCGGTAGACAAACTGTCGCAGTAGACGAATTGTCCGGTAGACGAACTGTCGCGGTAGACGAAATGTCGTTAGACGAAATGTCGTTAGACGAACTGTTGAGGTAGACGAACTGTTGAGGTAGACGAATTGTCTTGTAGACGAACTGTCGCGGTAGACGAAGTGTCGGTAGACGAACTGTCGTAGTAGACGAATCGTCTGGTATACCAAATGTCGCGTTAGACGAAGTGTCGTTTGACGAAGTGTCGCATTAGACCACTTGTCGGTAGACGAAGTGTCTTTAGACGAGTTGTCGTGGTAGACGTAGTGTCGGTAGACCTACTTTCTGTAGACGAAGTGTCGTAGACGAAAAGTCTGTAGACGAGTTGTCGTGACACCTGCACGGCAACCAGATGGGCAACCGTTCAACGGACGACGAGGACAGGGGCGACCTTAAACAACATGGCGTACAACGATAGCCGATGACCTTCGCTCTGTCGATATAAACTGGGACGACATCAAAACAGTTACACCAGCTCAGAGCTCGCCGGAGAACTATCATTGCCCGATGCGCCGGACGGCGTGGGAGGATCTAGATCTATAAGTCTAAGTAAGAGACACTTCGCCAGCCTTGAGACCCATGGGTACAGAAGTATTAGTGATACTAGGGTTGCCATATTAAGCTGGGACCTCGTCGGGACACTCTGAGATGGGGTTGTAGAATTGAACTAAAAAAAATAATATAATAACTTTTTATTTAAAACACAATTACATGGAATTTTTTGCGGCAGAAGTAGTTTGTAGCCTACACCATATTTTTCTCAAGATTGCACCTTTTTCATCAAGTCTTTTTTTCTTCATTTTACGTATTTATAAAACTGCAAGTCAGCCTGGGATTTTATCGAATTATGGCGCTAGAAAGTTGGGGGTGGGGGGAGTGGGTGCTAAAAGAAAGTTGGGGGTGGGGGCGGTGAGCGGAAAAAAATTGTAAAAGGGGGCGGTGAGCGGTAAAAGGTTGAGAACCTATGCTTTAGACGAACATTAAATGTCGTTTGGAAAAAGGTCGGTTGATGAAGAGTCGGTAGTCAAAGTGTCAGTAGGCGTAGACTGTAAACGAACTACCGCGGTAGACTAACTGTCGCGGTAGACTAATCTTCCAGTAGACGAACTGTCGCGGTAGACGAAACGTCGGTAGACAAACTGTCGCAGTAGACGAATTGTCCGGTAGACGAACTGTCGCGGTAGACGAAATGTCGTTAGACGAAATGTCGTTAGACGAACTGTTGAGGTAGACGAACTGTTGAGGTAGACGAATTGTCTTGTAGACGAACTGTCGCGGTAGACGAAGTGTCGGTAGACGAACTGTCGTAGTAGACGAATCGTCTGGTATACCAAATGTCGCGTTAGACGAAGTGTCGTTTGACGAAGTGTCGCATTAGACCACTTGTCGGTAGACGAAGTGTCTTTAGACGAGTTGTCGTGGTAGACGTAGTGTCGGTAGACCTACTTTCTGTAGACGAAGTGTCGTAGACGAAAAGTCTGTAGACGAGTTGTCGTGACACCTGCACGGCAACCAGATGGGCAACCGTTCAACGGACGACGAGGACAGGGGCGACCTTAAACAACATGGCGTACAACGATAGCCGATGACCTTCGCTCTGTCGATATAAACTGGGACGACATCAAAACAGTTACACCAGCTCAGAGCTCGCCGGAGAACTATCATTGCCCGATGCGCCGGACGGCGTGGGAGGATCTAGATCTATAAGTCTAAGTAAGAGACACTTCGCCAGCCTTGAGACCCATGGGTACAGAAGTATTAGTGATACTAGGGTTGCCATATTAAGCTGGGACCTCGTCGGGACACTCTGAGATGGGGTTGTAGAATTGAACTAAAAAAAATAATATAATAACTTTTTATTTAAAACACAATTACATGGAATTTTTTGCGGCAGAAGTAGTTTGTAGCCTACACCATATTTTTCACAAGATTGCACCTTTTTCATCAAGTCTTTTTTTCTTCATTTTACGTATTTATAAAACTGCAAGTCAGCCTGGGATTTTATCGAATTATGGCGCTAGATCTAGAAGCTATTTGCATCGTCGATACAGGATACGCAACATGGGACGATCTTGTTAGCATAGACTTGTTGACATAAATAAAACTAACTGAGGCTGCATTTACATGTTGCGCTAACAGATGGTGTTACTTCAGTACTTGAGCCAAGCAACAGTAATTTGCAAAATTGGGACAAAATCGGGTCTTGTCGGGATTAGAAGGTCCATAACGGTGACGGTTTCGATAAGCCTATATCGGGACGGATGCCAACCCTAAGTGATACCATACTATTATTGCCTAACAAAAACGGACGAGCCCTCCATTAACGATTTTCAGGTGTGGACCAAGGGGTGCACACCAAGGTCCTGTCCGGGCGTCAGCATCCCCAAATAGGGTAAGCCTACGGTCTCTGCAGCCACATATCGAAAGTGATATTCTTATATAGAAGATTATTACGTCCACGACTAGCCACTAGTAGGCCCCAAAACTCCTGCAGGGCGGCTGGGATCGGTCGGCGGCAGGGATAGAACCCGCGATGTGTCGATTGACAGTCCGGTGAACTAACCGCAGGAACCTACACAACATTACCTTTCCCCAATGAGGAATTTTCCTCGGATCATTATCGTAGTGGTTCGCCCGTATAGGCCTACCTGCAATGTCGCCCGATAGCACGAATCCTACACTACAGGAATTGGCAGTTGCAGGCACAATGGCGAGGTTGAGAGTTGAGGCGCGATAGCTGTGCACATTGCTTACTCTCCGCCGAGGGTAAAAGCCTCTCGGCGATGCAATAAGACCTCGGACGCGCAGCAGGGACTGTCCTCCATGAATATTGAGATAGCAGCCGGCTCAGCTGGAATCTCTCCCTCCCCCGCTCTTAAGCACTCAAGATATACCCATCTGTTGCAGCCAACATGCTGTTGCTTCGAATGAAAATGGTTTAGAGGGATACGGTATCAGCGCAGACTTGATAAAACGTCAGCAACCAAAATCGGGGGGGGGGGGGGGGGAAGAGCTAGGATCCTGTATAAACTGGCGCGGCATGATAATGCTACTGTCAGTAGCCTACCTTGCAAATTACTGACCCGCATTCTTCTCGACCGCCTGAGACGGAGCGGAAGAAAAACTTATACCACAATTAGGCCTAAAAGATAATATCATTGAACCCAATTTCCTTGATTTTCGTCATGCGTTCGAAAGTGTATAGAGAAAAACCACCTCGCAGCCCCTACATCAAAGTCACATTACCCTGATCCAGAAATATTATGCATGTGTCATATACTAAATATGGGACAGGGTAGTCAAGTGGCAGCGCGTTCGACTGGCGTGCCGAAGGTCCCGGTTTCGAATCCTGGTGCAGGACAGGATTTTTTCCCGGGTCTTGAGGGTGTCCCTGTCTTCGATGGGCACCTGACCTTATTTGGGGTAAAGTAAAGGCGGCTGTGCATAGTGCTGGCTACACAATCACCTAGTAAGCCGTGGCCATAGAAACTGGTAAACGCTGCTACATCGGACCTATGGATCAATTCGGTCCGACGGATACTTTACTTCTTTTTTACATATACTAAATACCCGGACTAACAGAAGATCCTACAATAGTAGCTGAGATAAAGAAGGGCCGACTACGCTGGACAGGCCATTGGAACAAATGCCAAACAGCAGAGGAGTAAGCCAGTAAGGTAAGGTAAATGATAAGTTATCTTGGAACCCTCATATTGATAAAGTAATAAAAAAATCAAAAAAAACTTTAGGATTCATAAAAAGGAACTTTTACAAATGTAATAAGAACATAAAACTAACTAAAATGCACATTAGTTAGGCCTATACTAGAATATGCAGCATCTGTATGGGACCCATCAACTAAAGAAAACATTAAAAAATTAGAACAAATTCAAAAAAGAGCTGCAAGGTTCATAACTAGCGAATATTCCCAATTAACAAGAGTAACACCATTAGTCAAATCATTAAACCTAGAAACACTAGAAGACAGAAGGGCAAGGAGTAAAGTAGTAATAATACATAAGGCACTAAACTCTAATTTAGAAATACAACACAATAACAACCTGTTGCAAAGCTCAGATAAACATAAAGACAAAAAAACTTTCCTTGTCCCTTATGCGAGAACAAATGCATATAAGTACTCTTTCTTCCCGAGTGGCATTCGGGCATGGAATGGGTTGCCTGAACAAACCAGGAAAACCAGTAACTTAACATCATTTAAAACATTAATAAAAATGCAAGACTAGACTCGGACCACGGATGAGCGTAGGACGCAATAATCTTCTTTATAGAAGGAGCGTCTGTAATGTATAAGATAAGATAGCCTAACATACTTAGAGATTCGAACCCCAGAGGAAAACGACCTAAAGGCAGACTGAGATGGTTAGACGATGTCGAGATGGTTCTGAGACAGATCGGAGTCCAGGCCTGGAGAAAGAAAACAGCAGTTAGGTCTGGGCGGAAGGAGGTTATGAACAGACCAGAGCCCTCAATGTGTTGTAGCGCCACAAATATGATGTCACCTACCACGAGAAATCCAAGGAATTGGGTATTTGAGCAAGTAATCGCTTGTCATACCTTTAAAATTTGATTCCCAAAATACTCTTCATTCATAAAAATAAAAGTCTCAGTTTGATCCAACCCCTACCGGTACCTTGTTAAACTTACGGCGTCATACAACAGAATAGATTTTACGACACCCGGCACATTTAAAATTCTTTCCCTTTTCTCTACATGGTTTTTTAATTCCAAAAATATATTTTAAGCAAATCTTTAAGCAAATCAAGCATATTCTTTTTTTTTTCTCAAATTGATGTCTGCTGAAAAGCCCACTTCACTCAGCCATAAAGGCATCCTTTCAATAGATGCAAAGTCTACCTACTTCTCCCTCTTACCGTACCCCCACGCCCCACAGCAATATATGAACGGTAGCTTACTACCGGTACCTGCAGTGCACATTGATTATTATAACTTTAGTAGATTGCTGCCAAGGGAAATAATTGAACTAACAACAATGTCACTCAGTCTACCTATGAACACATTACATGGCATTACTTCCCTTTAACCTCTGAAAATGAAGTTTGATCCTCATGGTAAAAGTAAAATTATTACGCTATCGAATGAAATATTATATATTAAATACTATGTTTGCTTTAGACTTTAGTTGTTTATTTTTTTTCTTAGCTGGCGAAGTTTCCTTGTGGAACATAGGGCCTATGCGGCCTATGTCAAAGAATGCCACTCCCTATGGTCTCTTGCCAGTCGCTTCAATTCTTCCCAGTTCTTTGGCACTGGGGGTTCGACTCTTACTCTATCATAATTATTGCTTTATTGTATGAAAAAGAACTAAAGAAAGATAATTCGAATAATTTCGAAGTAGTTTCAAAAGCTCCCAAAAGCTTATCATTGCCCAATAGTTCGTCTTTTGAGAAAATGAACCATATGGCATACGATATACTACAACTACAAGACTAGCTGGTCCAATTTATCTAATTTTAATTAGTTATGCATCAACCAATGGTCCGATATTTCACTGGCAAGATATTCACCATGCGTCAGGAAAATACTGAGGTTTTTCTATCGTGGCCCTGGGAAGTTAGTGGTTTAATTTAAATTAGATTCTACGTGTTTGCAGATTTCGACAAAGTTGGTATAATTTTAATAAATATCACTTAAAATCATTCAAAGCAGTTTTGATAAGTTAAGTTAGTCAAGTTTTTTTTGCAACTTACCGTAGGCTACCGATACACATTTGACCGAAATATTTCTTTGTATTTTGTTCATTGTCATATTTAAATCAGATGATGCTTTAATTGATCTTTAAAAGTTCCCTAAGATTTTTATGAATAATTAAATACTAAATTTATTTTTTAGTGAGAGCAAAAAAAAAAAAGTTAGGAAAAACATCCTTTTCAAGCTTTGTAATGTTTGAATTATTGATTGTATGTCTGCCTACTAAAAGAACTTGGGCTTTAGTTTAAGTGAGCAGATGGTACCACTAAACTGTAAACAGGGGGGACGTATTTGTATTAAAATTTTATATCAAGTGTTCTTACTAGTTAAAACTAACCATAAAAAAGAGGACCACCCACAGTGAGGAGCATTTCACCCAGGATAAAACAAAAATACTCATGTCCAACAACTTTTTGAAAATCTTTCTTTTTTTACAGAAATTTTGAACATGCTGGTTAAATGCAACTATACTATTAATTTTTTTCCAAAATATTTTTGAAAAATTTGGTGATTGGGCAAGTTTTAGTTTGCTATACAGTACCGGACTGATAAAGCAACCCAATCAGTGCACTGATATTTGTACACATATTTAGGAATTAATTTGCAATTCTAATTATGTTTTAAAAAAAAATTTAATTATTCTTTATTATGTGGTATAATTTTGGCTTCAAGTTGTAATTGTAATTGGACTTTTATTTTACCATTTAATTAAACAAAGCTTAATTAGAAAAACAAAGAAAACAAAATGATTTAGTTTAAAATGTTTTATATTGAATCATCCATTAAAATGTTCCAAGCATCCAGAGCACCTCACTGACTTCCCTCATGTAAACTGGACATTGAGATTTTTTTAATCAAGCTGAAAATAAAAAAAAAGTCATTGTAATAATAATATTGCATAGGAATAGGATTAATTTTTACAAATAGAGGCTGTTCAACCCAGCCAGAAACATAAAACCAGAAATATCTACCAATTAAACTATTTAAAACAAAATCAGCCATTCACTATTATAATTACTAAAAAAACAGACCATCTAAAAATAAAGATATTCATACTATTACCAGTAAAAATGTAACAGGAACTGCTAATGTTCATACAGGCTAGAACTACTACTACTAGTAAAAATATGTCTTTGTTAATAGGATGCTGAATGCTCTCATTCTCATAGGTGATTGGGAATTAATACAATTATTCTATGTACCGTATATACTTGCGTACAAGTCGCACTTTTTTTTTACAGAAAATTTCGACAAAAAGTAGGGGTGCGACTTATACACCCGACACTGTTTTTGAAAAGTTCCAAAAACATCACTACTATGTCATAAAAATTCCTACATAACCCCTATAGTCGATTGGAGTTATGTAGAATTATTAGGGTATGCCTTTATTTGATTATGTTTGCCTTATGCACGATTAAAACAATTGTTTAAGGAAAGTTTCCAAATTAGGGTGAATATTTAGTAACGTATATGTTTAAAAGGTATGTATTTTTGAGAAATTAAAAGGCGGTGTAACCCGGGAAGTTGGGGTGCGACTTATGCGCGGGTCAATGACAACATATAAGGAAAGAAATCTTAAACTAGGGGTGCGACTTATACACCGGTGCGGCTTATGCGCAAGTATATACGGTAATTAAAGATAGCAGTCTTGCATATCTAGTTCTTCTAATGTATAGAAGCTTTAGTAATTAATTCGCACTGTGATATACGGAATAAATATTTTTCTTAAAAATAGGGGATATGATTTTGTCAGATTTGGTTTTTCAAAGAAACTACAAAAATATTCAACAGTAACTTTGTATCGATTTTAGAATTAAACAATTAGTAAATCATTTAATAGAAATCTTACATTATGGGATTAATGATAAGTTTACAATAACAGTTCTGAAAAGATGGTCTACTAGGAATCGGATTTGCACGAATCAATCATTAAATGGTTTGTAAAAATTAGAGTTGGAATTTTATCTTTATTTTAAATCCTGGTTATTGCTTTTTTAACATCGGGAGTAGGTCTAAAAACAAAGCCAGTGAGGATATCCAGTCTGCAACGTCACAGTGTATGAATCCAGGGGTGGGGATTAGAGACTGACCGAAAGCACATTTTTAGTTTCGGTCAAAAACGAAACCATACCGAATATTATACATCGACTGTTGGTCAAAACTGAAAGTTTAACTACAACTTCACCCGAAACCGAAAATGGGAAACAAATGAATTCAATCAAAAGACTGCACGCGTATGTGTAATATTAACTAGAATTTGGGCACTTTATTTGAGTAAACCATTCTTAGGAGTGATTAAATAATCCGTTATTATTAACTTTTCAGTACCGTATTCTACTTCACATTAGGGATGTTGATACCTTTTTTTCTCAAAACCTATTTTCGGTTCTAAATATCATATTTTTCTACCCATTTTTGGTTCCGCCCACGGGCAAAGTAAGCTAAGGTTGGAAAGGACAAATTTGCATTGATTATTATACTAAAAAAATAATACGAAGGACCATTGATCCTTAGAACATGGTGAAATCTAAAAAAAAGGTGATTTTGGATTAGCAGAAGTCAAAAGCTGTAGTATCATGAATTTAGACCTTTATAATTGTTATATAAATCAGTGGATGTTAGATCTATTCGCTACACACATTAAAAGAATATTTATATAATATGAATAAAATCCCAGACACATATCTAGGGTTGACAGACGTCCAGCAAGAAAATTTAGTGATTGAAAATAACCTTACATGAGCAGCAAAATGTGTTTTTTTAATTGCCCAAGTTGCTTTCAGTCTACATTAAATAAAATGTTGGGTCAGTTTTACTAATAGGCCTATACAATTATTGGCAGCTAATGTAATAAATCTGAACTGATAGTGGATTGTGAAACACAAAATATGTCAGTGGGGAAATTCCAGTTTTTTTTCTTTTTGAATACATAACATTAACATCTACATTTGCTGTTGTATGTGCTTGTGTCGCAAATTCACAATCAATATTCAGAATTAGAAAAAAAAACTATAATTCGCCTCTGTCAAACGAGTTTGCAAGGAATATAATGTTACGGAATTGTTTTGTGCTAATCAAACAGGGCTTACAAATATTTCTTCAGATAAAAAGATTAATAAATCGTGGGAAACAGTTATGAATGATTTCCTCTGGAAATCCGGTTTTCGTTCAACATCCCTACTTCACACAGATTAATTCACAACAGTTTAACTAAATGAAAGTATCAATAAGCAGAGTAATAAATGCAGCAATAGCTTGCCTTATGAATTTTGTAAGTTAAAATAGATAATCAGCTGATGACTGAAAGTCAATATCAGTTTCGTCCAAAACCGTAAACAAACCGAAAAGTAACATTTTAGCTTTGACCGAAACAGGGTTTTTGCCTATTTTCAGTACTGAAAACAAATATAGGTCTGTCTCTAGTGGGGATGTCTCGGATACTGGTTGTAAGAAGCATAACTTAAACCACTAACTACCCAGAGTCACAACATAAAAACCTCAATATTTTCCCGATGCAAGGTGAATAACTCTTTCTACTGCAATATATTTCCTTATTCTTCGAATCCAAACTTTTATGGTTCAAACATCGCATTGTTTTTTTTCACTATGGGTATATAGCGGACAATAAAGGAAGTTATTGGTTAATAAACCCTTTAAAAAATTTCCTATCTAAATAAATCATTTTATACTAGCTATTCGGTAATACTCTGAACTAATGAAATCCTTTTGGTGAAACCGATGATATATTCTATTAGCCTTATTTATTATTAAAAAGCATCTTCAGTGCACCTACATAGAAGTATTAGAAGATCAATAGCTTTACACAATTCAAAATTTATTTAGAAATTTGTTAGGAACTAAACTGGTGGAGATTATACTATTATCCTCAATTACAGTAATAAAATGCATGAAAACAAACATAGGTTAAATAAAAATGATAAGTAAGTATGAATACAGCATGAATCTAATTTGGTTAGGCCTATACCGGTACTTTATACTTTGGTGTATCTGGTCTACAGGATTTTTCTAACACTTTAAAGGTCTTTTTAAGCTGATTACAGAACAGTTGGATTGATTTTGAGATTGCATTTTTTATTGATTGTTGTAAATTTGGTAGGCCTAATTTTGCATTTTTTTAAATTAAATATTGTTACTTCCCTTGAGCACTTAGTTTTGTAAAAAAAAATAATTGTTACATCCCTTTGGTTTATTTTTCTGATTTTTTTTTCTTTAATCCCATAATATCAAACACACACTCCATGCACTACAAGCTTCCTCTAGATATGTTAGTCTTTGTGGTAGGTTTAACTTTGTAGTTTTTATAGATTTAATCTAGATCTAGTATCGGTTAGTTTATAGTTTATAGGATAGGGATGGCTTTGCTATGTAGTATTTTTTAATGGTTAGTTTCCAGACTAGGATAGCTTTGTACTTTATAGATTTTTCATGAAGATAGGGGTGACATCAGGGGGGGGGGGTGACGTCAAGTGTCAAGTCCTGAATTTAAACACTAGAAAAATATATTTTGTTACATTCAAAATGGTCTGCCTCGCTTCCTAAGAGACCAATCAATAGCCCCATGTGAAAAATTTTCAGTTGGAATTTTCTAGAACCCTACTATTTGTGGGCCATCTTCACCAAAGTCCCTTGTCTAAGTTGGACAGAGACTACAATATCACCAAATACTAACCTTTTTAAAGCCAATATCATCTGAATATTGTCTGAAGCATCGACGGCAAATATTTAGACCATATTTGCGGATAAGCCCATGTGTATTACTGCAAACACGGCTGTAAGAAAGAATATGAGTTTGCTAAATTGGTTTGTATGGTAATATTATATCGAATAATTGATCATTAAATAAATATAAATTTATATGCAGAGAGGTTCGTGGACTTGAAATATTTAAAACTAAATTGACTAGTCTAGAATAGGCCTACTACACAAACGTTTATCGAAAACTGGTACGCTCAAATTTTTTTAATTCCGAGAATTTAAAAGTAACAAAATACACATCTTGGGATATACAGAACATTTGTCTTTTGATTTAATGGATATATTAGATATAATTAAACTTACCATGAGCGTGAACCTGGACCAAATCGACGAGGATGAGAGTACCACGTTGTTGTGAAACCCATTTTTCACTCCTGGCGTGAGAAGAAAGGACTAAAAGACAGAATTTTCAGCCAACATTTATCAGCTAAAATTTTTTGCATGCCAAATTGGCTTTCATTTGTTTAAAATCTACATATTGTCTTATAATAGCTATAAAAACGTACTAAACGTGATTAATTTCCAGAGTTTAATTATAATTTAAATATATTTGTTTATACTTAAGAAGGCTTACCTTAACAAAAATAACTTTGTGACACACGATTAAAACTACACCAGCAATTTTAAATGAATTTGGCTTTTATTGAACTGTTATCTTATCTTATCATTCAAATTCAAGTAGGCTAGCTATCATTACTTTGACTTTAACTTGAATACTTATTTTAAAGAAAAATAAAACTGTTTGGATTTTTTATGTTCCGCCTGATTATTTCATTACTTTAGAAATTACAATCAAGATAGCAGGTGATCACATAGACTCTAACACTAATACGTTTACATACCGTGTTATTCTGTCATGAGTCATAAGACGAGGTGCTTGGTCTGAAAGGACCCGAAAGAAATAGGAAATAGGCTGTATACATTTTTTACTTGTAGGCCCTACACCTATTAGACATATTTTGGAGACACTACAAACAAACTAAAGTTTACTTTTGGCGCTTCTCTTATTATATTGATTATCTATCATTAGTTATTATAAAGATGACGCATTGACGACTCAATAACAAAATTAAATTTAAACATAAGCAAAAACACAGTCCTTTATCTTTATCCCTTTTATGCGATAACAAATGCATATAAAATAAAGACGCAAGACTAGATAGAATCCGACCACGGATGAGCGTAGGACGTTCTGTAGGCCTAATTTTAATAATATATAAGTAAGATAAGATAATATTTTTCTCGGATGAGGGGAGGGGGGGGCACCAGAGACCTCCTGTAGGCCTATTTAGCGATGTAAAAAAACAACATCTGGATTTTCATGTAGGTTATTAAGTCATCAATATACTATTACTATTTATTATATTGATTTCTAGTTAGACCTAAAGGCTTTGCTGCAGATATTGTGGAAGTTATTTACTTCGGTGCTGTGCTGTCGTCAAAGCAAGATGGCAGCGATGTTGTCATCATTGCTATTATCGCTGTTGATAACAGTAGAATCGTGGCAACTAGTATTTTGTAAACCATCACCAGGTGTTTGGGACATCAGCATCGATAAGGTAACCGTAATGTGAACAGTTTTTGCATAATGATTGCAATTAGTTTATTTTTTTTTAACAATAAAATAAAAATGTAGTATAACTTATAACCATATCATATTTCATAGTCATAGCATAGAGTTAGAGTGACATAGAGTCATAGAGTCTAGTCTAGACTCTGTAGACTATTTTTTATATCGAAGTGGCTATTCGGACCCGATAGACTCAGGATAGACTTAGTGATAAATAGTTAGTATCGGTTAGTTTATATATAATATATATATATGTTAGTAGGGATGGCTTTGTAGTATTTTTGGTAATAGTTAGTAGGCCTATCGGTTAGGTTATAAGTTATAAAAATATAGGCCTGCCCTAGGCCTAGGGATAGATTTGGTGTTTTCTGTGCTACTGCTTATATAATAATATATGGTAAAACAAACATTTTTTGTGTTTGTTTCCTTCTTTTTTGATGTTTTTTATGAGTTTTAAGGAATTCTGACTGCAGCTGGGTCCGAATAGCCATTTCATGCTAAAGTCCGGGTCCGAATTAGGTAGGGATGTTAAACGAAAACCGGAATACCGGATTCCGGTTTTGAAACCCAAAACCGGTTTTGATTTTCAAAACCGGATTTCGGTTTGTTGGTTTGAAGGTAATCACTACTTCAAGAAGCACACCTTTTTTTTTTGGTTCTGATGGAAATAATTTTCACAAATAATGTTGGATTCGCACAAAACAATTCTTGAAATGCCTTGCTAGTCTTAGATATTGTTTCTTTTTTTTTTCCAAATACGAACTTAGGCTTGCGATAATAACAACATCAAACCTAATGTTAAGTTACAGTTACAAAAGTTACAGTTACAATTAACATGATTTTTTTTACTTGTCGGCTCATCTTTAAGATGTGCGCTCCCCTTTGATGTACACAATAGAGAGGCGCAAACTAGCCTATCCCAGTATTTCTGTGACCCTGAACATTTCGGCTAGACACCACGTCTGTGCTTTAATATTAACAGCACTATAACATTCTTTTGATTCGTGTTACACGAAACCTTTCAATACATTATTTTACAAGTTACCATAGATCTATAGGACTATGCCTCTTCAAATGCTTCTTAATATTATGATCAACAATAATCGGTAATTTGATTATCACTATTGAAAAATTGAAATCTATTATCGGATTTAATCAATTAGCCCAGATTTTTTTAGTTTTAAGGAATTTTATGGTAAAGAGTACAAAATAATATTGAATTCACACAAATCAACCCCTTGAATGCCCTGCAAACACAAATTAAGTTTAAAGTAAGCTTATTTTTCAAATATACCTACAAAACTACACCCATTTGTTTATTTCCGGCCTATGACTTGCGACATTGCGCGGAAGGGGGGGAACCAAAATCCGGTTTAAAACCGGTTTTATAGAATCGAAAACTGGTTTTTGAAAAAAACGGTTTTAACATCCCTAGTCCGAATAGCGACAGACTTTTTATATTATGATATAGATAGCATAGCCAGCCATATAGTATAGCCTAATATTATATAATATAATATATCAAACATGCCTTTTTTTATTACAGTTTCAGTTTAGGAGGTTATTACTAATTATTAGGTCTTATACCAGGGCACTTAGCCTGACTTTGGCTTAAGTTTATTTATTTACTAGCAGATATGTGCCAGATTCTCCGAAAGGGCTAAAATTTATTTTCAAATAGGCCTACATTGTAACTACCCATGCAGTTATAATCAGCGCAATAGTCTTAAGCGGTGACATATATTTTCAGGTAGGCTAATTTAAATGTGAATTAATTATTCCCCATTCATTCACAAAGTTAACGCCCACCGTTTAATTTAAACATTGCCCGCTACAAAGGTTAGCCTATAGGTCTAAGCTTATCCGTGAATGAAATTTCGTTTCCTTTACTCACAAAGTTCTTCGGCAAACCGACAATTGAAACATTGCTCTCTACTGAGATAATTTGACACGAATGAAATGGAAACATTTCCCACGACAGAGATAATTTAACACAAATGAAATTGAAACATTGCCCACTACAGAGATAATTTAACACAAATGAAATTGAAACATTGCCCGCTACAGAGATAATTTAACACGAATGAAATTGAAACATTGCCCGCTACAGAGATAATTTAACATGAATGAAATTAAAACATTGCCAGCTACAGAGATAATTTAACACAAATGAATTTGAAACATTGCCCGTTACAAAGGATGATAGCCTAAAGGTGCCCAGTTCTCCAAACTGGCTAAAAAAATTTTTCAAATACACTGTAGCTACCCATGCAGTTATGAACAATAGTCTTAAGCGGTGATAAAGTATTTTCTCGTAATTTAATTACGACGCAAATTTAAACAAAATTTTGTTCCCTTCTTAAACATTTCCTGCTACAAAAATAATTGAAGTTGTTTACGACACGTAGGCAATTTAAACATGAATGAAATTGAAACATTGCCCGCTACAGAGATAATTTAACGCAAATGAATTTGAAACATTGCCCGCTACAGAGATAATTTAACACAAATGAATTTGAAACATTGCCCGTTACAAAGGATGATAGCCTAAAGGTGCCCAGTTCTCCAAACTGGCTAAAAAAAATTTCAATACACTGTAGCTACCCATGCAGTTATGAACAATAGTCTTAAGCGGTGATAAAGTATTTTCTCGTAATTTTATTACGACGCAAATTTAAACAAAATTTTGTTCCCTTCTTAAACATTTCCTGCTACAAAAATAATTGAAGTTGTTTACGACACGTAGGCAATTTAAACATGAATGAAATTTTTTCCCTTCATTGAGAAAAATCCATGCGCATAGTTTGATGACGTCAATTTAAACATGGATGAAGATGGTCCCTTCTTGATAAAAAATCCACGCGCAAACTTTGATGACGTCATCCTGAAAATAATCTCAACGTCATTTTTTTTTTCATTTTGTGAAGACAAATTATATAAATTTGATACTGGCAATTTCAAAGAAAATCAAAATTTGTCCTTTTATTCCCTATTTTTGACCAAACTGACCACTGCGGTCATTTCAAAAATGTAAAACCTTGACAGTATTGACCGCATTAAGACAAAGAATATTTGTAACAAATTTCATCTCAGTCTGTTCAGTATTAAAAAAGATTATGCGGTATGTACACACATATCCACATACACACATACATATCCACATACATACACCTTTTGAGATTTATATATATACTAGCCGGTATGTGCCCGGTCCTCCAAACCGGCATAAAAGTTATGTTTACATACACTCTAACTACTCAAGCAGTTATAATGAGATTGCCCGCAACAACTGCACATTTTATATTTCGAATACGACACGAATTTAAACGTGATGGAATTTTTTATTTGCCCGCTACAACATAAATTATCCATTAAAATCATTACCCATTATAACAATTAAAAATTGCTCACTGTAAATTACTACGCAAATTAAAACGTGAATATATTTTGTTCTATTCATTCATAAAGAACATTAGCAAACATTGAAGCAAAGTTTATTTAAAATGAATACGCAAAGTTTAATGACATCATACAAAAATAATCTCTGCGCGTTCTTTTTTCTTATTTATTATTTTGCGCGATTGATCGAAAAACTATAAAAAGTTGGAACGGCAATTTCAACATGAAACCAAAATGTGTCATTTTATTCGCGTTTTTTGACCAAACTGACCACTGCGGTCATTCAAATTTTCTTAAAACCTTGACAGTGTCCACCGCATTAAGGCAAAGAATATTTGTAGCAATTTTCACCTCATTCTGTCCAGTATTAAAAAAGATTATGCGGTATGTACATATCCACCCACATACATACATACATACATACACCTTTTGAGATTTATATTATACTAGCTGATGTGCCCGATTCTTCGAACGGGCTTGTATAGACTATGTTTGACACACTATAGTTTGTTTATTCTTTTTTTGTTGATTTTTTTTGCAACATTCATAAAATTGTTGTTATTTTGTTGTGGTCAGTATTTATTTTTGTATTGTTGTTTTGCAGAGATTAATATACACCCATTCAATATACAACTAAAAAGGAAAAACAAATATTCAATTTTTTTAAATTCTTGGTCAAAGTATGCCCCCTTGCGATCTAATCGTGTTAAGTTTATTGGGTAGTTAAACTTTGTTTCTGTAAAACAGAATTGACATGTCATTTCGACAGTACTTTTAATTTTTAAATTATTGTTTGCTATATTTTTTAAAGATAACATTAAGTCGTAGACCTATGTTATTGTTGTTTTGTTTGTTTGTTGTTTTTTTATTGTTGTTGTTATTTGCTATTTATTCATTTATTGTTGCTTTGGAAGGAACTTAGAATTACATTTTAAATTCAACATGAAAAACAATAACAAATGAAACCCATAAGAAACAAAGAAGAAACTTTTTTTTTATGTTTGTTAAATTATGTCCAATGATCGCATAATGATATTTTATTGGAAAATAAAATTATTTCTGTCTTACGAATTTGACAATAATTTTTTAAAAATCAATACTTTGCAATAGGCCATATGCTCATTGTAACACATCTTTATATACAACATTCCTTGTTTTTGACATTGGTGCAAATATGAATAGTTGATTAGGAGAGCCAACTCTTGAGCAGGCAACATATAATTGCCCATGGGAGAAACATGGATATTCCAAATTAATTCCAGTGCACTTGATTGATTGACCCTGTGACATGTTAATTGTAATGGAAAATGCCTACCTGACGGGAAACTGCAGACGCTTGAAAGAGAAGGGCATGTCTGTTGGAATAATTGGGATTCTTGGAATAAACACATCTTCTCCTTTTCCTTTCCCAGTCAACACTGTCGCTTCTATCACATTAGGGAATAAACTTTTGATGCATAAGCGTGTTCCATTACAAAGTATTGGCGGGTTTATGTTTCGGAGTAGAATTATGGGTGATCCAATTTTGAGTTGAAGTTTATGCAGTGGCATCCCGGGTGTGTCCAGAGAATTTAAAAATTCCGTAGGGTAGTTAACGGTTTCATTGACATCCGTGACGGAATCAAATGATGTGTATTCAGTACATGTTCCGGGTATCATGTCCTGAATCAGGCCATTCAACTCACTGACAGATGTGTTCTTAGAAGCAAGAATTGCTCGGTCACACAGCCATTCCTTGTTAAGGTAATTTTCCGAAAGGTTCGGATACACTTGGTGGATAAGATCTTGTAGGGATGTCACTCTTTTGCAGAAGTCATCAAGAAAGGTAATGTCCCCTGATTTCATCTGCGTGGGGTAAGTCCCTTCACCAATGTGTAAAAGATTTTCAGCAAAAATGAGTGCACCTGCTTCTTTTTGTTGCTGCACTCTCATATTTGTTCTTAATTTTATTGTTTTAACATTTCGCCAAAGAAAAGAAGATTTAAGGCAAGCATTGATTTCATCCGCTGGTGTTGACCTTGGTATGACAGGAAGAGTTTGACGAAAATCGCCAGCTAACACCACCAGAGCACCTCCCATGAGTTGACTATTGTCTCTTAAATCCTGCAATGTTAAGTCAAGAGCTTCAAGTGACTTTTTGTGCGCCATTGTACATTCATCCCATACAATGATTTTGCAGGTTTTTAGAACCTTTGCTTGGCCAGAGGCTTTGCTAATGTTGCATGTTGGATGTTGCTCATTGGCAATATTTAGAGGTAACCGTAGAGCCGAGTGCGCCGTTCTTCCTCCATCTAATAACGTCGAAGCAATTCCAGATGATGCTATTGCGATTGCCAAATCACGTTTCATTCTTATTTCTGCAAGGATTATGTTTATTAAGAAGGTTTTTCCTGTTCCTCCAGGAGCATCGAGAAAAAATATTCCTCCTTTTTCTTCATTGACATGATACATAATAACCTCATATGCTTCAGTTTGATCGCTGTTTAACAGAACTTTGTTGGATTCTACATATTTGTGTAGTTCTTCAATGTTATAGTTTTTTTCTCTTATCAGGTCTTTGTCTAGAATATCCCGCTCATTTCTTTTAGGAGGCTGTAATCCTAAGTCTGGTAGTGTTTTGTTGTTTATTGATAAACATTTATCCTCCAACAGAATTAGGGCCAAGTTGAAAATATCTGAAGAACAATTTGAACGAAGTGTTGAACTTGCTCTAATTGAGTTATCACGTGGTAAATCTTCGCTCATGGACTCTCTATACTTCTCCCACAGACCGTTTGGATTGGATGGGTTGCATATAGTAAGAATAATGCAAAAAAGATTTCTTATCTGCTCCGGAGAAGATCTTAAAACAGCCTCTGATAAAGTGTGGTCCCAATGTCTATCATCTTCAAGTAATCCACGCCTTTGGCAAGCTTCTCTGAAAGTCTGGCAAACTTCACCGTTTACAGTTTTTAGATATTCAAAAGAAGTAGGTCCTCGACCTGCATGAAGAAGATGTCTGAGAAAATAGCACTCTGCGTTGTTTGGGTTGACTGTATAGACACGACCCAATGCTTCACTTGCTACGGCATCTTCACCTGCAACTGGTACACCTTGTTTTCTTTTGCAAAACACCTTTTTGGACTTATTCCAAGTGTAAAAGCGAGGTACTTCTGGATATAGCAGTGTCCTGGCAAAAGCGTCACTTTGGCATAATTGAAAAAAAGCTGTCAGAGTTGTATTTGGTGGTCTTTCTGCAAGGGCTTGCGCGTTTTCACGTGTGAAGTAAACTCTCTGCCCGTTCTCTAAGTGAACATTGAGATGAACTACTGTCGGGTGGCGTTCGTGAATTGGGAAACTCATAATGCGCCAAACCGCTTCGTTGCTACTGATGTATCTCCCTATCATGTACCGAGACACTTCATCAAGAGCGTTGTCATCTGTCACTCCAAAGACAGCCATGTCACTTCCTTTGTTTACATATTTGCAGATGTATTTGATAGATTTCACAGAGCTACAGTACTCGACATTTATGTGTGCGAGAAACATTTTGGAAAGAATTGGAGAATAAGGAACAACCCACTTGTTGTCCACTTCGACTTCCGTGTTGCCTTTAATTTTAATTGTTGCCGTGAAACCACCGTCTTGTGGGGCGCGTCTTCTGTAAACTGGATAGCCATCTTCACCAGTCTGAGTATCTTTAATTAATTTCCTAGGATATTTTTTGCTGCATTTTCCGTCTTTCATACAGGGTGCGTTGGTATTGAGATGTCCGCATGGTCCATGAATCATATTTTTCTTCACTACTGCAAACAGATTAGGGTCCGTCTCTGGATCTGGAAACTCTGCAGATATGATTTGATCAATATTGACTGGGTGTAGTTTTTCCTTCAACCAAATTAAATTGTGGGAGTGTGGAAGTCCTCTTTTCTGCCATTCAATGGAGTACATCCAGCATCGGGTTTCTCCAAAAATATTATATTTAGTTAAAATATCAATGAGTTTGATCTGTTTTTGTCTAAACACTCTTGCTATTATGTCTTGACGATCACTTGACGTCTGGCCAAATGAAAGTGATTCTTTGATTTCACCCCAGTCAGGATTGCACGTAAATGTGATAAATAGGTCTGGGCGTCCATAGGATCGAACATAAGACAGTGCATCTTGTGCATATTCCTGCATCTGTCTAGGGCTTCCGGTGAAAGTTGCTGGGAGAATCACAACTTTCCCAATATTTTGAATGTCCCCATCGTTCACCAAAGCATCCTTGAGGTGTATATAGTCTTCCACGCGCAGCTTTTTTTTATTTAGACGTATGTACAGGAGTCGCTCACTCTCAATTTTTGCATACATGTCCACAACGTATTGATGGTATAGTTGTCGACATTGTAAAATATGATTTGTGGATCCATTTCTGATCATCAACCTGTATGCATAAAAGTCTAATGCTGAAACTTTTTTAACAGTTGGTGCACCTGTTACAGGATCAACCTGCTTCAGGTTGAAGTGGTATCCATCCTCGCCTTCACAAAATATGAGCGGGTATTGAAGAGCATCGTACGATCGATGTGTTTCTGAAATGCGTTGTAGTGAATTACTTCGCCTCTGAATTATGATGTCACGTTGATTGAAATCGTGGTCTGACATAATGATGGCGACTTCATTTACTTGAGGAGCATTAAAGCGACGTTCGTGTTCACCGGGCTCTCTTTTGTCTGCACGGATAACAACCTTGTATTCATCATTGGGCATGTTTTCTAGTGAAGTTTTGAAAGTATTAATGAGATGGTTGTTTTCATGAAGCATCCTTTGTAAGCTTAAAACAATATTGCGTCTCACCCCGGGGATACAATCGCATCGATGATCTACTTCAATCTGCTCATTTCCCATAAAGTAGACTTGTAGAAATTGTGGGTTTTGATCAGGAAGTGGGAGAAGAGATCCGATCCGGTGGTATATCTGTCCTTGTACTTTAAAAGTTGTTGCAAAACCGTTAAGATCCACTATTGAGGTAGCACCAAAAGACGTCATCTGAAAACATGAATTGTATCTTCTCAGATTACGCAGGAAATGTTTTGACTCTGAAGTCGTCCCAGACATTAATAACTGCAGATCATTGGGCGGTGTATTCAGGGGAGTAAGTTTAACTTTTCCACTCCTGCAGCACATTCCTGGTGGTTCTGTTTTAAATTTCTTTGCTTGACAATATTTACATATGTAGATCATTCCTTCAATATCAACATAAGGGTGTTGAGCGTAATCATGTTGGGGGTCATATTGGAATCCAGCTAAATTCAAATGTGAACTTCGTGACACCCTTGCCGTGTTTGCACTTTCCCGCTTTTTTTCAAGACGTTTCTGTCGCTCCTCTAATGTCTCGGTATCTCTTGATGTGGTTGCTATTTCTCTCATTTTTTCAAGACGTTTCTGTCGCTCCTCTAATGTCTCGGTAGCCCTTGATGTGGTTTCTCCTTTCCGCTTTTTTTCAAGACGTTTTTGTCGCTCCTCCGAAGTCTCTGTAGCCCTTGATGTGGTTTCTCCTTCCCGCTTTTTTTCAAGACGTTTCTGTCGCTCCTCCGAAGTCTCTGTAGCCCTTGATGTGGTTTCTCCTTCCCGCTTTTTTTCAAGACGTTTCTGTCGCTCCTCCGAAGTCTCTGTAGCTCTTGATGTGGTTTCTCCTTCCCGCTTTTTTTCAAGACGTTTTTGTCGCTCCTCCGAAGTCTCTGTAGCTCTTGATGTGGTTTCTCCTTCCCGCTTTTTTTCAAGACGTTTTTGTCGCTCCTCCGAAGTCTCTGTAGCTCTTGATGTGGTTTCTCCTTCCCGCTTTTTTTCAAGACGTTTTTGTCGCTCCTCCGAAGTCTCTGTAGCCCTTGATGTGTTTGCTTTTTCTCGCATTGTTTCAAGTCGTGTTCGACGCTCCTCTGATGTTTCTATGGCTCTTATTGTCCTGGCCCTTTCCCTTTCTTTGTCATGTCTAGCATCACTTTGTTCAACAGTTTCATTTTTTCGCAAACGTTTGGCTTTTATTGACTTTGGATTCTTTTGTCCAATTAGTTTTCTTTTCTTTGGAGGCATTTAAAGTATTGGCTTGGAAAGTTTATCAATATTTATATATTCAACAATAATGTAGATATCTTGTATTGACTTGGACAGTTTATCAATATTTATATATTCAACAATGATGTAGATGTCTTGTATTGACTTGGAAAGCTTATCAATATTTATATATTCAACATTAATGTAGATATCTTGTATTGACTTGGACAGTTTATCAATATATTTATATTCAACAATAATGTAGATGTCTTGTTCACAATATTGTTACTACCTTGCTTTGTAAATGATCACATAAATACTATTTTTAACAATAACAAATGTTGCCCTTCTTGTTAGTTTTTAGTTTGAAAGAGAAATGGGCTTACATCTATATACGATCATGTAAGATATATCATCATCATACATATCAAAAACACATAAACGCAGCATACAATAAATATGGGTATATAGACTATATGTACAACAGACAATAGTTAAAATATGCTTGATTAAGTTCTTAACATTAGTATGAAAAATGACATTTAGGCCTATGTTTAGCGGTTAACCAAAACATGTGCTCCGTCTGCTTTCAATAAGCTTTCAATAAGCACGTCGCGGTGCGATGATTTAAAAATGCGCACCAAAAGCTACTCACGTATTTCCGGTAATATAAACATGAATGAATTTTTTCCCTTCAGTCAAAAAGTTAGAGCGCAAAGATTGATGACGTCATAAAAATAATCTCAGCGCATTCTTTTTTTTCTAACTTTGTGACGAAAAACTATAAAAAGTTGGAACGGCAAATTCAACATGAACCCAAAATATGTCGTTTTATTCGCGTTTTTTGACCAAACTGACCACTGCGGTCATTTAAATTTTTTTAAAACCTTGACAGTGTTCACCGCCGTAACGCAAAGAATATTTGTTGCAAATTTCACGTTTTTATGTCCAGTATTTAAAAAGATTATGCGGTATGTACATACCCAGCCAGCCAGCCACATATTCCTTTTGAGATTTATATATATACTAGCCGATTATGTGCCCGGTCCTCCGAACCGGCTAAAAGTTATGTTTACATACACTCTAACTACTCAGGCAGTTATAATGAGATTGCCCGCATGACCTACGACACGAATTTAAACGTATGGTAATTTTTTATTTGCCCGCTACAACATGAATTACCCGTTAAAATCATTACTCATCACCCATTATAACAATTACAAAATTGCCCGCTATAAATTACGACGCAAATTAAAACATGAATATATTTTGTTCTATTCATTGATAAAGAACATTCGACAGTACTTTTATTTTTTTTTTAATGATTGTTTGATATATTTTTTTACGACAAACATTAAGTCGCAGACCTATGTTGTGTTGTTTTTGTTTATTTGCTATTTGTTTATTTATTGTTGCTTTGGAAGCAAACTTAGAATTAAATTTTCTATTCAACATGTAAAACAATAACAAATGAAACCCATATGAAATAATGTTTATAAAACGTATACGACACGAATTAAAACTTTAAAAAGTTAGTTCCGGCAATTTGAACATTGCCCGGCAAATTAAACATTGCCCGGTAATATAAACATTGCCCGGTAATTTAAACATTGCCCGGTAATTTAAACATTGCCCGGTAATTTAAACATTGCCCGGTATTATAAACATTGCCCGGTAATTTAAACATTGCCCGGTAATTTAAACATTGCCCGGTAATTTAAACATTGCCCGGTAATTTAAACATTGCCCGGTAATTTAAACATTGCCCGGTAATTTAAACATTGCCCGGTATTATAAACATTGCCCGGTAATTTAAACATTGCCCGGTAATTTAAACAATGGCCGTTACCAAGGTGATAAGCCTAAAGGTGCCCAGTTCTCGGAACTGGATAAAATAACCCATGGAGTTATAAGCAATAGTCTTAAGCGGGGATAAAGTATTTTCCGGTAACTTAAACCATTTAAATATTGCATTCCACAAATAACGACGCAAATTAAAACAAAATTGTGTTCCCTTCTTAAACGCATAAATACGCAAAATTTGATGTCGCCATATAATTATAAGCTTAAATATAGAGTGTAACCAGGACCACTGCGTTTAAATAAGCTTAGTAAGGCGTCGGTATTACTTCCCGAAACAGAAAAAAAAAAAACTAAATCTATTTGCTTTGTCCTATGTTTGTAAAGTTTTAAATTATTAATTAGCTTTAAGTCATGTATTCACAGTGTAAAGTATTAATAGTAGTGATAGATTAAGAAAATCAACTACAGTATTGGTAGTGTAAAGAATTTTTGTTGTTTACGGCACGTAGGAAATTTAAACATGAAGAAAATTTGTTCCCATCATTGAGATAAAAATCCATGCACATAGTTTGATGACGTCAATTTAAACATGAATGAAAAATGTCTCTTCATCGCTAAAAAATCCATGCGCAAACTTTGATGACGTCATAAAAATAATCTCAGCGCATCCTTTTTTTTCTAACTTTGTGACGAAAAACTAAAAAAGTTGTACTGGCAAAGACAATGTGAATCAAAAGTTCTGTTTTATTCGCGTTTTTTGACCAAACTGACCACTGCGGTCATTTAAATTTTTTTAAAACCTTGACAGTGTTCACCGCCGTAACGCAAAGAATATTTGTAGCAAATTTCACGTTTTTATGTCCAGTATTTAAAAAGATTATGCGGTATGTACATACCCAGCCAGCCAGCCAGCCAGCCACATATTCCTTTTGAGATTTATATATATATATGATATGATATGATATGATATGATTAGTAATAATATTCATAATAATATTAGGTTATTAGGCCTACACTTCCCTACAACACACTACAGTCACTACAGATTACAATACAACTATAGTTACTATAGTCTAGACTAGTATAGTACTATACTATAGTCACTGACTATAGTGATTACACAACAGCTATGCTTAGTATGCTACAGTTGAGCTTACACTGTTCACTATACTTTATTACTACACTTTACAGGCTTACACTTACTTTTACTGTAGCCCTGTAGGCTAACTTACTTACTTAGACTGAGGACTTAGTAATACACCTACTTACTTTTACTACTATAAATGAAAGTCTTTAAAAGCTATTAAACTAGCTTGGACACACTAAACTTTACTTGACCAAAAACTAAACTTAGAATTTGGAGACATTATTTAATTTAAGACTTAGACTACTTAGTGACACTTAGTCTTACTCTTACTTAAAAAACTGAGATTTACAGTAGTAGTAGATTAGCTAATATAATCTTAGACTTAGAAGCTTATACTTGTAATTTATAATAAGCAGTGTATCTAGGTGTCCGGCAACCAGACCCATAGGCTGGGAGATATTGTTCCACATTTTGCAGCTCATGGTAGTTTTATTACGTTAATTGGCCCTAAAACTGCAAAAGGCTACATAATGGAAACCACAAACATCTGTTTATAACTTTATTGTCACATTCCAAAAAAAAAAAAACAAGAGTTAATTACTAAAAATCATTTAATAGATATATAGTGTTTAAATATTTTGTATTATTCATCATATTTACTTTATAAAATAAGTACTTTCTATCAGATAAGTTGCATAAATCTTAAATTATTCACTTTAAAAGTCACCCCTAATTTTTTTTAGAAAATTAGCATGCTTTAGTAAGAAAACTATTAAATTAAATTACTTCCAATGAAAATATTACCAACTTTAATCATAAACTAGATCACAAAAATAAACATTTTTATATATTAAAAAAAAAAATTTTCAAGTGTTAAATAATGTATATTTCCTCTTCCTGTTCACGTTGAAAGACAAATGAGGACTCATTGGAAAGTTCTCTTCTAGTTCTATCTTACAGTTACAGTTTAATATTGTGTCAGAATTATTAGTTAGATTTTTTTTTATCGAAGACTCTAATTATATGGTAGATAACTTTTCCAATCAATGCAACATTGACATTTGCAGTGCTAGATTGTAACAGTATGTCAGTATCATGGGAATGCCTGCTGTGATGTTACAAAAGGAAATGAAGGAACAAAATATTGCAAAATGAAAATGAGAATAAACTTTCAAGATTTTTTTCTTTAAGTCTTAGAAAGGACACAGTAAGACTGTTGCAATCCATTTATAAATTAATCTGGATTTAGGTATTTGAAACAACGATGCCGAAAACCTGTGATAATCGACTCTTTAAAGTTTAGCGTGAGAAACCAGTTCAGACAGAAATAAATTTGTTAGTCGATGGACAGATTAAACCGGAATGGTTATTGACAAAGAATTTTTGCTTGGACTGATGATAAATATAGAAGTTGAAGGCGAGTTGAAATTCTTGACCATGGGAAACAATCCAAGAGGGGGCTAAATAGCCATTAATAAATGCTCGTCTAGTGGTATACATCTGGCATAGGACAAGGGGGGGGGTAATAACTCGAGACTATTTTAGATACAAAGTTTGAGATCCCATGGGTATCGACACCATTCTCTGTCGTGTGGGGTCACCTCATACACACCCCTTTACCCTCCCCCAATGGACCGCTGGTCGCCAAAGGTAACATGATAGGGTCCTTTGTCCAAGAATGTTCCATACCAGGCTGTGGGCCTGGGAATCGGGCAGGATAAATAGACTAGGATACAAGCAGTCAGTGACTGTCACTGAGAGAATGTTTAAGCTGAGTCACATACACAGTAGAGAGTCCAGGGGTTACTTGAAAATGAGCATCCATAGCCATTTTAGTTAGCCGGCTAAACTGTACTCGACCGACTCTTAATCTACCCTACCTCTATTTGTATATTTTGGATGTATGTAATCTATCATTTATAATCATATGTACATCAGAACTTGTCAATAAACGTTGTAAAGCTTTTGAATTTTGTGAATCCTTTTTGCTGAGATTGGTACAAAATATAAATAGGTTTGAAAGCTGTTCTCTCTTCATATTCCTAAGACAATGTACCACACAGCTTAGCCTGTGACAAAGACTAAGTAACAACTGTTTCATCATCAGGCCAAATGGCCCTTAATTTTTTTATCTTAGAACAAAATAAAGACACTGACTGGAGCATTCGTCACTCTTTTTACTATGTTAGTGTGATAGTGATAGGATGGTCTAAACTTAATTAGATATTTTATCCCTAGAATTCAATACATTGCAGAAAAAAATGCATTTTTTTTTTTTTTAGCCATATTCCATTTTGCTTCAACTGAAAGCCAGTGGTGAAAACCTTGAGACTGCAACATTTTGTATACGATTTTAAAAAGATAAAATATTGAACATCCTTAGACAGACACATTACTGTAGCCAATTTTTGGGGGGGCTCTAAATAATGTTTCAGTATCTATTCTATACTGCTTACTTCAATCAATTGGCATACAATAAATTAAAAAAAATATGTTAACTTTTTATTTCTATTTCAGACGAAGACTATTTTTTCACTTTCCAACAGTGCATTCACCAACACCCAACTTTCAGTCACAAGTAAGTAGTGATTCTTAAAAATATAATTGGGTAAAAACTAAGAAGTTAAAAAGTGTCTATGATTTTCCTATTATTACTAAAAGTAAAGAAAGTAAAGTATCATTCAGACCTTTGATCCATAGGACATTCACAATTTTCAGTGGCCACTGCATACAGAGGGATTGCATGGCCAGCACAATGCCCAGCTGCCTATACTTTGCCCCAATCAGGGTCAGGTACCTCGTACCCATCTGAGCTGTTAGGACTTGAGACACCCCCCAGATGCAGGAACTAATACTAGCAATCCTAGCCTTCACCAGGTTTTGAACCCGGGACTTTCGGAGGGACAACCTTATCAAAAATTATTTCAATCGACTTTTAACTTTTAAAAATCTTGTTGAAATGAGCATTCAACAAAATGACTTCATACCCTTTTACCTTAACTGTATACTAACTGACAAATCCTTTAAAAAGCTTTAAAATACTTTACAAGAAGACTTATTATTAGACTCATTACTTACCTGTATGTTTTAATGTTTGCTGCATATTTATAACTCTTTGTAAGTGCAAGGGTGGGTAAAACACCCTTTACATATATTATACTCCTTTCTCATACCTGTGGGCAGGAGACAAAGCCATCTTTACTGATTTACTACACAGTTTTCCTTACAGTTTATTTCAACTGCCCCTTTACACTGTCTACAAATTATTATTTTTAATAAATAGCAAACCCTTAACAATGTTAAGACTTTAGCCTTCTAATATAATATATTTGCTTTGAACTCAGCTAAAGCATTTGAAGGTTGATTAGTTATTTTAGTATATATTTTTGTTCACGACAACACTTGCAACTGTGTAAACCAAACGAAATAGTTTCAGACCTACGCCACTTCCAGCAATAGAATGTACTCATTGGTGAAATACAAAATGTGACTTCAGCCAGAAACTATAAATGCACTCTGTTACCTAAGAAATATAAACTTCATGACTATAAGTATATTTTGATGTGTGTCAGTGTATGTATCAGGAAGACTACTTTAAAGCCATCTTTCTTAAAGCAAAATGTGAAGAAAGTGTGATCTTTGCTTCTCCAACTTCCAATGTCTATTTCAAATTTTTAATTTCAATATGTGTATATCTATATGTCATGTAACTACCCATTTTTTTTTCTTCCTTCAATGTAGTTTTATGTGAAAATGATAATGATGTGATCTTCAACATTTACTGGATATTTGGAAAACTACGTTGTGTCAACTATTTTAACGCGGTAAGTGCTTGGATTCACCAAGGAAGCAGCACCCTGTCAGAGACATCTAAAGCTTCATTCATATTTGTATTGTTGAAATGTGTTATCAGATTTTTTATAACCTAGAAAATAAACCTCATGAAAATTTTATTTAGCACAATTGTAGAATGCAGACCTGCCAACCCTTCCGATTCTCTCAGAGTTTTACAGATTTTTTACCCCTCATTCCGACCTTCAGATAAAACCCTTTAAACTCTGAACATCCTAGTTTTTAACCTTTGTTTTACCCATCATAAAAATCCAAATCAGAAAATTATAAAGCAGGAAGTGGAACGTTTAGATTTCGCCACTTTCTTTTTGTTGTTTATGTAATTAGTTTAACTTAATGTGTAGTAATAAATCAATAGCTATTAAAGCTAAATAAATAAAGTAACTAGTACTAGTAGGTTAATTAAAAATACTAGTAGTGGTAGTAGTAGACATTTTTATATTGTACACTGCCTCTTATGGCATGCTCTCCCCCCCCCCCCCCCCCCCCAATCTATATTTTTTTCTTGGGAGGTTGGTAGGTCTGAGAATGAAATAAATATAAAACTAAGTGATAAAAAAAGATGTTTATGACGTCATAGTTTAATGTTATAATGATAGATTTTTGTTATGTTTCTTTAAAATTGTATACTTGTGTTTCAACTTTTCAGACTGATTTAGAACAGATATTGACAGACACTTCCGACACTAGAAGTAAAAGTGTAGTAAGAGAAACATTATCTAACTATGCAGAAAAATTAGAAATATTTCACTGTTCTAAGAACAAACAGTTGAGATTAACTGTAAGTATTGCCTCAACAATAATTTTGTTTAAACAAATAGGTGACTAGCTCTTAGTTGTTTTTTTTTAAAAACATTTGTCTTCGTCTCTTTTTCAATAATCTGCACTATGCAAAGTGTGTCAATTACTTTATATATAAAACATGATCATCGCAGGAAGTCACATATATAAAGAGAAATAAAATTCAACAAATGTTTTCAAAATGCAGAAAAATAAAGTTTAATAGAAATTAAGCCAATATATAGGTAGGTTCAGAACATTTGAAATGATGAAACTTCATAATGATAGAATACATGCAATCTACATTCTAAACTACAACTTGTGTCTATCTTTCCACTGTCTAAGTTTGTCTGTCATTGTTTCCAATTCCTTCTAATTCATCTCCAACCTAATATGGCATAATAAATTGTGTCACTGTCACTACTCCTTTTTGTGTTAGACCTGACACATGAAGTAACCTCCATCTCTTATTTAATAATAAACTTTAAGGTAATTAAAGTTTTCTTTTTAATTGCTACACCAAAAGACATGTTATTGTGTAAACAAATACATATATATATATAATATAATATAATATAAATTTATATATATATCCTCACAGGTCCTCTGTTGTCTGTCTAGGTTCTTGTTCACAATAATAATTATAATAACTCAAGCCACTTGTTTGAAATATATATTTTATTCTGAAGTTGTGTACAGTGCAAAACAACTTCACTGGTCGCTGTGTGTAAATCAAACAGCACAGAAAATCAACTTCACTGGTCGGTGTGTGTAAATCAAACAGCACAGAAAATCAACTTCACTGGTCGCTATGTGTAAATCAAACAGCACAGAAAATCAACTTCACTGGTCGCTGTGTTTAAATCAAACAGCACAGAAAATCAACTTCACTGGTCGCTGTGTGTAAATCAAACAGCACAGAAAATCAACTTCACTGGTCGCTATGTGTAAATCAAACAGCACAGAAAATCAACTTCACTGGTCGCTGTGTGTAAATCAAACAGCACAGAAAATCAACAATACAGGAATCAACCACAACAAAAGACTGCACAAATCCATTTTATATAGATGTTGGTGCATCAAGTTTTAGAAATAGATTTTAGGCAAGCCTTTCGAATGCGAATGCAAAAGGAATTGCGTACTAGAAAGTAGAAGAAACTAAGACTAAGAGAAAGCATAATTTTATTATGTCATAAATATTTCTCACTTGAAATGAACATGCTCTCTTCACCGAAATCGGATGTCAATAAACAACTCTACATGAACCAGCAAGACAATGTCAAATACAATTCAGAAACCATTATTATATGTATACACTTATGGTGCACGGTAGCCGAGTGGCAGCGTGTTCAACTGGTGATCCGAAGGTCCTGGGTTTGAATCTTGGTGAAGGCTAGGATTTTTCCCCAGGATTTGAGGGTGTCCCTTAGTCTACCCAGCTCTGATGGGTACCTGACACTAGTTGGGGTGAAGTTAAAGGCGGCTGCTGTGCATTGTTCTGGCCACACATCTCCTAGTATGCCGTGGCCACAGAAACTGGTGAACGCTGCTTTGCCAGCCCTATGAGCAATTTGGTCCGAAGGGTGCTTAACTACCTTACACATATAACAATATATATATATACACACAGGGGCAAAGCCACAGAAGGGTTGAATTTTTGCAAAACATGTTTTTCAACAGTTTTTTTTAATAAGTTCTAAATTCGGTAAAAAATTTAGTAAATGTTTATCACACAAAAGTTCAGCCCTCCCCCCCCTGTAAAAAACTTCTGGCTTCACCCCTGTATACACACACATATAAATATTAAATAGCTGACATACAACAATCTCATTTGATAACATTTAATGCCAAAGACACACAAAATAATTATCTTATTATAAACGCTATGTTAAAAAACTACACTTTTTCAGGAATGTGTACTTCTGTAAATTAAAGTACAAAACCAAAAAACAGTATTTTGCTTTACACCTCTGTAATAAAATCAGATAATTGAATTACTATTTATAAGTAAATTTTAATGATTTTGGAACTCAGTGGACTATAATTAATTTTCAACTGAGAACATTTCAACACTGTATTATATTTAAAATTGTATTTTTTTCTTTGACAGGCTGCTAATTTCACTGAGGTGGAAGAGGTAAGTAGTTTGATCTATAGAATTTTGTGTTGAATTGTTTAAAAAAAATTATATATTTTCATATTTCTCAATATGTTAACTTAGCAAAGCATGTTTGTGTATCTCTGGCTGGTGGGTGACCAGATCATTAGGAAGGCTAATTGATAAATTGACCCATCATCTTATGAAGTTGAAACTTGACACATAGACGTGTTTTAGATGACAAGACATTCTATCAAATTTTCAGCAACATTTCCCCCAACACATCTCTACAGAAATCAGTTTTTAACAGTATATTTTTCATTGTACCTTATCTTCAGAAGGCTAAAGCAGAACAAAGACTCATGAAAAAGAATTTATACAAAAAAACTTAGTTTTTTTTAGGAGTTGCTTTATGAATATAAATTTTAAAAAAAATAAAGGCTAACAACTTTATAAATTCACGTGCTCAAACGTAATAACTGTGAGTTCAAATGAATTTATCTTTTTTTTTTAAACACATGCAGACATTAATGATCTGTCACATTTAAAATATTTTCATTTGGCCATTTGCAGTACATAGTTATTTCATGAATAATCAGTGCATGGATCAGATTAGTCAGTGCATGGATCAGATTAGTCGGTGCATGGATCAGATTAGTCAGTGCATGGATCAGATTAGTCGGTGCATGGATCAGATTAGTCGGTGCATGGATCAGATTAGTCAGTGCATGGATCAGATTAGTCGGTGCATGGATCAGATTAGTCAGTGCATGGATCAGATTAGTCAGTGCATGGATCAGATTAGTCAGTGCATGGATCAGATTAGTCGGTGCATGGATCAGATTAGTCAGTGCATGGATCAGATTAGTCGGTGCATGGATCAGATTAGTCAGTGCATGGATCAGATTAGTCAGTGCATGGATCAGATTAGTCAGTGCATGGATCAGATTAGTCAGTGCATGGATCAGATTAGTCAGTGCATGGATCAGATTAGTCAGTGCATGGATCAGATTAGTCAGTGCATGGATCAGATTAGTCAGTGCATGGATCAGATTAGTCAGTGCATGGATCAGATTAGTCAGTGCATGGATCAGATTAGTCAGTGCATGGATCAGATTAGTCAGTGCATGGATCAGATTAGTCAGTGCATGGATCAGATTAGTCAGTGCATGGATCAGATTAGTCAGTGCATGGATCAGATTAGTCAGTGCATGGATCAGATTAGTCGGTGCATAGTCAGAAAATTAAGAACTTGAAGAAAAGTACATAGAGGTTGCAGTAAAAAACAACAACACATGATATAACTTTTACATGCGGCACCATTGTGATGGTTAGTATGGGAAGTAAAAAAAAAAGCAAACTACCCAGTCGGACTAAATTGATCCATAGCGCTCACCAGTTTCTGTGGCCATGGCAGACTAGGGGATTATGTGGTCAGTACAATGCCCAACCGCCTTTTCTTTACATTAACTAAGGTCAGGTACCCTTTAGAGCTGGGTAGACTCAGGGACACCCTCCAGACCCGAGAACAAATACTAGCCTTCACCAGGATTCTAACCCAGGACCTTCGGTATGCCAGCCGAACGTGCTGCCGCTCGGCCACCGTGTCCCATAGTATGAAACGATTCATCAGTTATTCCCTTACTGAAAAATTGTTCATATTTTTCCTAATAAATAATGTAACAGTAACAATATAATGCAGGATTTATTTCCTATAAGATAAAACAATAAATATGTTTCAACATATTTTTATACACTTGTTCATGTGTACTTTTTTTGATAAAAGCAAAGATATAATCTATATTATTATTGTTAATGTAAAAGTTAACAGAGCCATGAAAGTTTATGTGGCTTTTACTGTTTTTACTTTGTTCTAAAGACTAAGAAGACCACAAAAGCACCAATACAGTCACCTAAGCATGAGTCACCTAAAGAAGAGGCACCTAAAGATGAGGCACCTAAAGAAGAGGCACCTAAAGATGAGGCACCTAAAACTAAAGACACTTCAGAAAAAGCATCTATTAAAAAAAGGGATGCCAAGCCAGAAGGTCCACCAAATCCAGACTCCAAGAGTCCACAACAAAATCCAGACCCCAAGAGTCCACCAAATCCAGACCCCAAATCTGAAGTACAACAACCTTTAAGTGATGAAACTTCCGAGAGCAAAGACTCAAAATCAGTTCCCTTACATAACAAGGTATTATATTAATAAAAATCCATATCCAACATATTACTTTTAAACAGTACAATCTTTTTATGATTAATAAAATAAATAATATAATACATAGATTACATACTGAGATCCTGTTAAATCATGTTGTTATTATGTTATTATCATATTATATTTATAATAATATTAGAAGTATTTTTTAACATTAAATAATAGCTCCAACTGTAATTTAATAATATCTGAGCATGTGTGCTTGTCTTTGTGTGTTTTGACATTATGAATGGGTTTAAAACAATGATGGCTTTTTAATTTGTTAATTTTTATCTCTGTTCAGAGCTTTCAATATTTATCAAAATTTTCCAGATTGATCATGATTCTCAGCAGTTGTTAAAAGTACCACAAGATGGCTTTTATCTCATGGTTATTCAATTTTCTCCAGTGAATGTTACGGAACAGCTACCTGATGATTTTAAACTCAAAGGTTGGTCTTAAAGCCTATATTCATTTTTAGACGATTTTTTCAAGCAGCTCTGTAAGATTTGTAAATACCTATACAATGATTTTATATGGGGAATATACTTTTATTGGCATTTAAAACCAGGACTACAGTGTATTGTATTGAATCTTCTGGAATTCTTTACAAAGTGGGCTGGTCTCTAGAGGTTAAGAAGCATTACTCCCATCCTAGCTAAGAATGTTATAAAAGAAATATTTAATGTTTGTTGAATTAGTCAACATTTACATTAGAGTGAATTTGAATTGTTGTATTTCGGGTGCATCAACATCAAAGATTATATAATGGGTTAACCTTTATTGTTAACGTTGTTGTCATGTTTTTCTTGTATCCATTTTCTTGTTCTTATATCTTTAAATTCTGTAGTACAGTTGGATGTCTTTAATATAGTAACTTTAGATAGAGATTTGCTTTGCTTTTACTCAAAGTGTGTTTACCCATGGATTTTGCTGTAAAAAGTCTCTTTTATATGTTGTTGATCTGGCTGTAAAAACTTTTTTCGGATACCATTTGTCCTCAGGACTGTTAGTTTATCATAATTTTAAAATGTAGACATATTTTTACATTTTCATTATTTATATCAAGTATTTTTGTTCTGTTTTCTTTTCATTTCTTAGTAAATATAAGATTAAGTAATGGTGACAGTTACATAGCTGCTGTAGACCATCCATTACTTTATGTAAGTATTTTAGCTAAAGCTTATTGCTTTGTTTTTAAAATGCATGAAATAGTCGACTTATTGCATATTTCATTTTATGCATTAGCTGTGAATATATTTTATATCTTATGAATCAACAGTTTTATAGCATTATGGGATTGGTCTACATCTGCTATGGCATTATATGGCTTTTTATGTTGGCTTGCAATTGGCGTGATTTGCTAAGAGTTCAGTTCTGGATTGGTGGTGTCATTCTACTTGGTAAGCACTTTATTTTGCATTACATTTTTGTCAAGGTCAAGAACCGATCTGCACTGCAGTTTAGAAATATTTCTTCCTTGTCGTTATCGAGAATAATTCAAAGACATCTAAAATCCTTGCAGGGATGTTGGAAAAAGCAGTCTTTTTCGCAGAATACGAGAACATCAACAAGACTGGCCAGTCTGTTAGAGGGGCGATTATATTTGCTGAGCTTGTGTCCTGCTTAAAGAGAACACTGGCAAGGATGTTGGTTATTATTGTGAGCCTGGGCTATGGCATTGTTAAGTGAGTATCAAGCCGACAGAAGATGAACTCTGTTAGATATTAAAAACTTTATCTGGAACATAATATTTAAGGAGTGGGATTCTACAACTGTATAAGCTATCAGCACAAATAAAGACTATAAAAACAAATACTTAGTTTCCGATAAGTTTTATATTGCATTAACCAAATTTGTGTGACTATATTAAATCAGACCAAGGCTTGGACAGACATTCCATAAGATCTTAGCAGTTGGTCTAGTGTTCTTTATTTTGGCTTCCATAGAAGGCTGCATGAGAGCCTTGGCAGTAAGTCTAATTTCTTTTTTTTTTTATTTTGCACATGTTATTGATTATGCCTTTTAAAAAACAACATTTATTTCATAGTTTAAAAAGAAAAGAATACCTTTGGTTTACAATTAATAATTATGATGAAACAATTATAATTGTTCTGCTTTTTTTTTAGGAAAATGCAGACCAATCAAAGCAACAGTTGTTGCCAGGTGTTCCTTTGGCAGTGACGGACGCCTTGATTTTCTTTTGGATATCCTTTATATTTAAAAAAATTTAATTGCAGAAGTTTGTTAGAAAAGCATTTTACAAAACACTAACACTCACAGGATCTGAGGATTTTTTAAAAAGTATCACTTATCCCAATAAAAAGTAGGCCTCATTCTGACTGATCAGTTTTCAGACCTAACCCTCTTTAATTTGAAAAAGTCTGTCTAATTTAAAGAACTAAACCCATTAGTGCACATATTCTGCAAAATAAGTTTTTTCCAGTCTAAGATTGATGTTGGCCTGAGACATAAACTACTATTGCCATACATAATGAGTTTATTGTTTCATTATAAAACCTGGGAAATAATATTCTTGTGATTCCTTAACAATGCTCACATCTTCACTTCCCTACTGCAGACTACAAGAACTCTTCGGTTAAGAAGGAATGTTGTGAAACTTTCACTATATAGACATTTTACAAACACTCTAATTTTTACTATATTAGGTAGGTTTTGTATTGTTATTTTTTGCAAAGATGATTAAATCCAAAGCTATATTTTCACTACATATATTTATGTGAATGAAAAGTAAGATTTAATGTGTTCCCTTGATTTTATAAGGAGTTTCCTTTTTAGATAGCCATGTATCTAAAACAGAAAAATAGGTTTTTGTTGTTATTGATGCATGTGTGCAATTTGTAACCTCTTTTACATGTAATTTATTAAACATTATATATGCATCTCCTTGTATTTGCAGCCTCTGTGGCTTTCATGATCTGGTCTTTGACTCAGCACAAGTTCAAAAACTGTCTTTCAGTAAGTTTTCTAAATGTTTCATTTTGTAATATATACAGGATTGTGAAGCCTGCTATGGTCAAATTCTTGTTAACCTCTCAGCTCAGAGATTACTAGTATAGATAGTTAAAATTGCAATATATAAAGCACCATCGCTTTGGAACTGAGCAGGAAAAGACAGGGGACTGTATGCAACATAAAGACTTAAGATGTTATCTATTAGTTTAATTAAAAACAACTAAGAAAATATTCAGAATTCATAAAAATTACATTTCTTAAAAACAATTTGGAGCAAGCAGTTCAAGGCTATGCTACACAAACTTGCAGTATTTGTGATGTATTTGAATGATTTGTATTTCAAATGAAATTAGATAAAGTAGAAAATGTGCTCTGTTAATGTCAAAGTATAATGTAAGCTTCATAAATTAAAAAGATTTGACAATAGTGGCTTTGATATTAGTATTAAAAAAAAAAAAGTGAGTGCCCAAGTAAATGTTTAATATAATTTGATCCTCGCTATCAATAAGTGTACAAACATGGCAACTTTCCACAGGACTGGAAAGAACTATGGTTGGATGAAGCCTTTTGGCACCTACTGTTTTCAATTATTCTTATTGTCATAATGATCTTGTGGCGCCCAACAGTAAACAACCAAAGGTATTTTTTCTTGCATTTACTATATACTCACTTTTAAATGGGTTGAGGTACCGTATATACTCGCGTATAAGTCGCACCGGTGTATAAGTCGCACCGGTGTATAAGTCGCACCCCTAGTTTAGGATTTTTTTTCTTATATGTTGTCATTGACCCGCGTATAAGTCGCACCCTGGCTTTCAGGGGTTACACTGCCTTTTAACTTCTCAAAAAATGCATAGACTCTACCCTTAAACAACAAAAGTTACTAATATTCACCCTAATTTGGAAACTTTCCTTAAAAAATGGTTTCAATCGTACATAATGCAAACATAATCCAATAAAGGCAGCGCTTCATTTATTTTGAACAACCGATCAATACAGTCATTAGTCATATGGGAAAGTAAGGTATCTGTTTCTTCATCTAAGTCCATGTCCCTACTCAAAATACTATCCTATAGTCACACTATAGTGGGTCCACACACACAAAAAATCTTTTGATGTGCATCATTAGCCTAGACTGAGTGGTGCCGGTATTCATAGTTGCGCTATACAAGTGATGACCTTATTACCATTACCATTGTTTGTAATGATTTCAAAGCTACTGCGCGAACAATATTTAAAAAGGGGGGAGTGCTGGTGGCTTCTCGGAGGGTGTGCTGGCTTCGCCATCGACAATAAGCTGTGTTTTTTCAACTCATACAAGCAACTAAGGAACAATGACACACTTTATTGACATTTCACTCATTTTTTCATAAAGATTTGAAAAAAAAAGTTTGAGTGCAGAATGTTTAAAAATGTTTGGAAATGTGTCGATTGGCCGATTGGAAACATTGCTAGGACATGCGGACAATGGCGTGCGCGCGGTTTTCTCGGTCCTAATCTTAAGCTAGTAGCGTACAAGCTTATACCTATATTATAGGACTAGAGAGGCTTTTACACATTTACGATTCTTTCCATAATATAATTTGCGATCAATAGGCCTACAAAAGTGCGCTATTTCAGACTGAGCGGCGCCGGTATTAACCACGCGTTACACAAGTGTCCCAATTCCCATTAACATTGTCTGTAATGATTACAAACGCGACTGCAACACCGACAATAAGCTGTGTTTTTCTTCAACTCTTACATGCAACTAATGAAAAATGAAACATACTATTGACATTTTACGCATTATTTCTATGAAAAGAAAAAAAAAGGTTTGAGTGCAGAATTTTTCCGAAATTTAATGAAATGAGTCGATCAGCCGGCCAATTGTAGTTTTGGAATCATAGCGCGGTTTTCCCCAGGAATGCTACACACTGCCTTATTAGTAGGCTATAACGTATAGTCAGAGGCAATAGGTCCTAAATAAAATGCATCTTAAGCTACGTTGTAGGTCTAGACAGTTTTGTACACATTTACGATTCCTTCCGTACTGTAATTTGGATTTAATAGGCCTATGAAAAAAAAACGCCGCCTTAAACTTACGCCACGTTTCGGCAAAACATAATTGGTCCAAAAGTTCAAAAGGAAAGTGTGTGTGTGGGGGGGGGGGGGGTCAGAAAAGTATTCAGCATTTCAATCATCTATAGGCCTATGGGTTATGAAGGAAACCTTATGACAGAGTAGTGATGTTTTTCGAACTTTTCAAAAACCATGTTGGGTGTATAAGTCGCACCCCTACTTTTCGTCAAAATTTTCGGTAAAAAAAGTGCGACTTATACGCGAGTATATACGGTAATTTTCTTTTTCTACATATTAATTTTTTTCCCTTTAGAAAATGCTATATATATATGCGGAAATACAACATTGTAAATAAATTACAGTTATTATGTCGCTGGCTTCTGTCGTCTATCTAGGGTTTGGTTCACTATGAAATAATACTACTCAATAAACGTTTAATAAAGAATTTAATGCTTGAACTTAATTACAGTAATTACATAAAAAAATGCTGATCAATAATTATAAGTAGCTTTTGTAACACAACAACAAACTACGCCTTATACAAGTTTTGGTTCAGAAAGTGCTAGAGTGGACTTTCCCGAAGAAGAATCTAAAGACAATGCATGTTAGAAATTTGTACCGACTACGAGATCACTTATTGGTGTATGCAAAAAAAATCTTGACGCCACAATTTATATAAATAAATTGCTCTAAATTGATTATCGATACAATTCTAATTACAATTTGAAAACTATTTGTAACTATGTGTATATGCTTTACACATATAGCACAGTCTCTAGTCATTCTGCTATATAATTTTGTAAATTATGTCAAGAAGTCATCCTGCTGTATAAAAATAATTAGTTCTTCACTGCAGAGCAGTTGCACACACCATCTCAAAGAAGACTAAATATACTATAAGGTTGTGTTGTCAAAACATAGGTGAGGATTTTCAAAAGCAATTTCATGATTCTGCTCTAGTTTGGTTCACAATGTTGAATAATGACAAACAACTACTGACAGGAAGCCAGAGTTTCTTCCAGTACCAATGCCTCCCCCAGTGCATTCTGGGAATTCGGAGCAAGTGTAGCAGTTGAAGTTCACTATGCATCGAGTCACATCTGTCTGCAGGATACAAAATGACCGCCAAGAATAGCTCTGAGGAGGACCCCACAAAAAAAATGTTAAAATGTACTAAAAGAAAGACATAATGACATATGGAAGAACCTTCGAATGAGAGAACTAAGAACTGAAGCCTAATGAACTGCCACTACTGTTTGCTGAATACTTAATTTTTGCTTTTATGTGATTATCTAACTTTGGTGATGCTTAATTGTGTTACAGATATGCTTTTTCTCCACTACTGGATGCTGCAGAAGATGAACTTGATGATGATGTTGTACTTAGTGAAGCTTATGGTAACACTTATTAGTTGTTTTTTTCTCTATCTGTTTAATTACTATATTTTACATGATAATTTTGGGAACTTGTTAGTTTTACACAAAAAAATTCAATTCAAAACAAACAAGCAATCAATTTTCATTTTTTATCTAATCAGAGAATGAATCAGAAATAATGTTCTTTATAGAAGGAGAACATAGTAAATTATTGTGTTAGTCTGTTCAGTTTTATAACTATCTGTTTGCTTGTAAACTAATGTTGATGCAAAGTCCTCTGTTTCCTATTTTTCACTTGCACAACATTTTGATATGAACAGATGGTATGAAGATGAGATCCAAACAACAGCAGAGAAATGGAGGATCAAGTGTCAATGAAGATGGCAAAAATGTAAGTTGATCGGCTCTTTTTTTTTTACATGTGGGGACAATCCATATATTATTTACACACAAAAGTCATATTTTCATACGTCTTCCTCAGCTCATGTTGAAATTTATTACAAGAAATACACTATAACATTCACATTTTATTGTCGTGAACAAAATAATTGATGAAATAGAATAAATGTCATAGAAGGAGAAACTAATTATACTAATTTCAGTAAATGGAAATAATAATTGATTGGACATTGATAGACAGTGTTTTAAGTACTGATTTTAATGATGTATAAATGAATGGATAGAATACAATGTTTATTAGATCTACTTCGAATTAAATAAAAATTCAGAATTTAGTTTTCGTTTATAACCAATTGTTGCACATCAATATTGAATCAAGTTGGTCTTGTTTACCATTTTGAATTATTGCATCACTTTAACTCTAATTCCAATAAATATTCAATGTGTTTTAACTAGTACAAGCTCATGAACAATTATCCAGACCCATTACATGTCTGGGGAAAAAGTAACTGTGTTATCTAATTTGTGTAATTTCAACCAGTCTTATGTCTGAGCGGTTGAAAGTCCTTTATATACATTTTTGCATATATACACCAGTAGAGACTTTCCCCATATATGCAACTATCTGTATGCAAAATCTCCTAAATCCAAATACCTCCCTCAGTGTGTAAGTGTAAGTAATATTTGGATGGACCCATACCTAGATTACTAAGATAAGAATGCTTTGTTGGTCCAAACTAATTTTGACTTAAATACAAGTGTTCAGTCTTTCAGAATCAATGCATTATTAATGAACATTGTTTCTACAAATTTGAATTGAATTGGTTGTATATAATTTTCCAAATGTTTTTCTTTCATTTTACAGGAAGATGATCTGAAGTGGGTGGAAGAAAACATACCAACATCTTTTGCAGACAAGTAATTTCTATTTCATTTTATTGGTTAAACATCCTAAGTTAAGCAAATAGTAAAAAGCCATTGTCTGTTCTTTTCCTCACACACATGGACAAGCTAACTATCACATTAAGACTAATCCATTTTAATTTCTCTATTTTAAAATGGTCAATATCACTTAGGTGAATATATTAAAACCTTTAAGAAACAACTTTTTTATATTTCATAGTGTAAAAAAAATTCCTGGATTAAATTTTTTTTAAATCTTGTACAGGTTTACATATTTAATATGTAAACTAGTAAAGCATTATATTTGTACCAGTTTTATTAACAGTTTTAATACTATTATAATAAGATATATATTTTTTAGAAATTTTTTTAGTGGACACATTTTTCCATCGGGATAAACAATACAATATTATATGTTTTTCTTTTCAGACTTCTTCCAGCTCTTGACTCTGATGAAGAAATAATGAACACCAAATTTGAAGTTTCCAAAATGGAATAGCTAACAACACCTTGACACATTAAAGCACTGAAAAAGGGCTCAACATTGAGCTACTTTAATATAAGCATTCCTTCTTGGCTATAATGAACATTGTACCCGAAGGCACTGAAAAGCCATTCAAAAGTAAAGAGACATATACCACTGGTCTTTTATTACCATTTGTACTGCCAACTTTGTGATACTTCATTTGTCTGGTTTTGTTAGTGATGTTTATATGTATGTTTGGTTTAAGTTTAGATTTGATTGAATGAAGAATTACTTTGATTAGTTGCTTTTGTATATGAAATTTATAAGAGTAAATATCTTTTGTTTTGCTTCTGTTTGTGTCACTATAAAATCTCAGCTAAAGTTGTACATTTGCAGAATTAAATTTATGTTTTATAAAAACTTTAATTCTAACCCTTTCATATAGTGGTAGAGTCTTAATCCCTCTATTGAATATATTTTTCATTATTATATAGTCAACTGCTTTTTTTAATTTAATTTTTTGATTGTAATTTTGTAATTGGAAGTAAAAACCCAATATATTTTTTTTTTCATACCCGGTATCCTTATATTTCTTTACTGCTCAGTAAAATTTCCAATATTGTGTATTTTATTGAAGTAATATCATTTGTTGATGGGTGGATATTTATGTATTTACAAAGGATATTAAATCATAACCATGTACAATTTATTCGCTTTGCTTCAAATCAGCAAAAATACTGATGGAAAAAATGTGTAAATATTTCATACTTTTTTTTTGTGTTCTTTAAATTAAAAAAACATAGACATAGCTTCAAAAGCTTGCATTGTAAAACATGTATGTGTAAAGATGTTTGCGTTATATTTAGGAAAATTAAAAGTGTAAACCATAGTTTGCATCAAACTGTATTAAATCTAGCAGCTTACTCTCAATACTTTTTTTTCTTGTTTTGGTAATTGTCTCAACATCCCCATGATTATATTTACTAAATTTATGTTAACTGGTTCATTGTAAATACTTGCAGTTGGGACTATTATTGAAATTATTGATGGAGCACCAAACTGTACAATTTACTTTTACAATACCAGTACAGTACCAGGCTCCCACATTTTTAGACCCTGGGGGAAATAGAGACTATGAAAATCAGTGGAGAAGATTTGTTAAGAACTCCCAACATATTTCACTGTTTAAAAAAATTAAAGAGTAAAATCATTTGTGTCCTGAAGTCATTGTTTTGAGACACCAGGACACTTGTCAAAGTGAGACTATTACTATTAAGGACATCTCGTAGCCCTACTCTATACATATGATGACCCATTCACAGTTAATAATTTAACAAATCAAATATTTCAAAAATCATTGTTCTGAATGGCCATATTCTAAATTTATCTCAGTTAATTATGACAAGAAAATTATGTTAAAATTTGTGAAGCTTCTGTGAGTTAATTAAAAACAAAATAATCTTTACACATATGGTTTAAATATTTTTTTCTATCTTTGGTGACATTAATTCATTAATGAAAATATATTGTAATGAATGCAATTTTTAAAAGTAATTTCATATTTGTGCATTTTTTTTTATTGCATTAAAACATGTATACCTAATATTGCTTTGACTCTAAATGTTATATAATTATACATTATTTTTTGTATAAATGACATTTCTTTTTATCACTAAAATGTCTATTTCAACGTACATTGCATACGGATTGAAGATTAGCCACTTCATATGCTTTCTTCTCTTAATTAATCAACCATGTAGTGTGGTGAAGAGGTTCCAATAAATGACTTGTTTTCAAATCCAGGTCCAGCTTCCTGGTACCCGGTACCAGAGCAAATCTCCAGCTTAGAAGGTTCCTGTGCTAACTGCTGGAGGAGTTTTCCTACCACTTTAATATTATTATGTTCAATCTCTAGACCACAAAAGAATTTTTCTTAAAGTAATATTTTTTGGTATAGAAATGTTTATCATTATCATAATAATTTTTTTTAGTTCTTCTACCTGTAACTACATTACTTATCTACTATCTACTATTACTACTATTTAAGACTTTTTTTTTTTATCTGAGGGTTTTTCATTGATTGATTTATAACTGAAAAAAAAAATCCAATAAAAAGATAAAACAATGAATTCTGGTTTTCCCTGTTACTATTATTAAACTTGTTAATAATATAATACTAATCACATGGTAAAGTTTGCTGGTTTTAATTTGCTACATTGTTTAGATTATTCTTTGATTATGTCTGAGCACTTTGTAATAATTTTTTTCTTGTTATGATCTGGAAGGGAGTCTCACCATATCTGGGTCATGTTCTGTAAGCCCTCTAAGTTATGTTCTAAGGTATGCTGTATAGCTGTGTTCACTATGGTGCACATCTGGGTACATGTTTTCTTGCAACTCAGCTTTGCCAGCAATTTTACTTTTAAATTACTTAATTGTAAACTTAACTTGATTTAAGTCTCTTTACATTATTCTAAATTATTCGACAACTAAAAATCAATTTACAGGTAAATATAATTTTCGGAGATCCACACCAATTATCTCATTGCAACTGATAATGTAGAACTTTATACTGAATTTATATTTAATATTATTGTTTTTTAAAGGATTTAATGGAAATAAACTTTACTTAATAACCCCGATGATTAATAAAGTAATTGTAAACAATTCTTGATAGGTAGGCACTGTTAGTGCAAAAGGATACATATAAAGACTGAACCAGTATATATTTTTAAAATTTTAATTGTAACTAGTGGATTCTAATTTGCATTTGAATAAATCATCCCTTCTGAAATGTTTTTTTAAGAGTCTAAACAGTCTGCTCATATTGAATATAAATTGCTGGAACTAGAAGCTAACAATATTTTTGTTACAAAAATATTTGACATTTAAGGAAATACCGCTATTCATATTAAGTTTTTGTAAAACTCCTATTAGAGTTAGAAAAAGAACTTAACTCCCAAGACCTAGTTACTGCCACTGGTTAAGCTGCCTTCTTTATTTTCACATTAAACTACAATTTAGGCTCTGTTTAAAGAAGTAACTAAAACAAAACAAAAAATATTTTTGGGGCTTTGGATTACTAAGTATAAAGAAAATCGTATCATTTCATATGAACAAAAATAAACTTACTTTATTCAAACCTTTTAAATTTCAATATAATGATAATAGCGAAAAATATCTCCATATATAAAATACATCATCATAAAAGAACATTTAATCAGTGCATGTAAATGGAGGCAAATGTCAAAAAGCCTGTGTGTCCTGGCATAGTTACAGCAGGAACGGCAGCAGAAAAACAGTAATTGTCAATAGTTTTGTCCTTCTTGCTATTGTTCACACCAGGAGTTTCCAGTTTAATCTTTTTACATTGAGCGTTATCCTCTTCGGCCGTAGAAGACATCAGCTGCTCTTCATGGAGGGCAATATTCTGTAGTTTGGCATTCTGAACATTTATATTACGAACTAGACACTCTATGGTGGTGATGTTTGTAAAGCCAAGTGTCTGCAGTTCTTCACAACTTTTCTGTACTTGCTCAATACAGGGTGAAAACGTACATAGCCTGCCACCTGGAAATAAAATAATGTTCTAGGCTCAAGATTTCTTCTAAACTTTTTTCTTTCCTTTAATAAAACAAAAAATTTTTGCTAACCAATTTCCATCACATAATAATAATATTTTACAAAATAATCATGTACATTTCCTATAATGATGAAACAAATAAACAAAATCAAATTCGATTCCTAACAATACAATGAAAATTGTGATTAGATGACATTAGATGATTAGAAATAATTAGATGTTTACTGCATATTTATTTTTCCATCACAAAATTTACTATTTATATTTTATATATTATATACCGGTATTTGCTTAAATTTGTTATGCTCTTTTCTTTTACAATGCCCATTTTATTTGCACTAGTTATTTAAAGAAAGTTGACAATGTCAAAAAGGAAATATTAAAGTTTTGTTTGCACAAGTATGGTTGACGATTGACACCTTTAGGCTAATTTTACATGAGATTAATAAGATGTAACATTTAAGTCTGTATGGTAGACCGTTAACATAACACTATCTGAAACCATTCACCTTCGCCTATCCCTTAACCCATGGGTGGGTCGTTGGGGCACCATCGTGGACTGTTCTGAAACCATTAGGTTGATAAATGTTGCAATTCTTATGGGCAGAATTTTATTTTTAAAATCTTCTAAAAAATAATGTGTAGAAAATCAGGCATATCCAAAATTAAGAATTTGTTGAGCAGAAATTTGGATTTCTGCTGAATATCTCAAAGGCTTTCCCAGCGGAAAATACTACAACTGTAAAACCTTGGTTTTCATAGACTTTATTTTTTAAAAATGTGTCTCGATTTTCGCCCTTGGTTTTAGTTGCCACTGTAGCTGGTCCTAGTGCTAGAAAGATGAAAACCAAGTTTATTAATGAAGGGGATTCCCATCCCAAACAATAATATCGGCCCCTATTGTTCTCGGACGGAGTATTGACCAAAACTGGGTTTGAATGAACTTTTATTTCTGCTTGAAAAATATTTTCACATTTACCTTCTTTCCTGATAGCATCTTTGGCACTTTGAATACATTCCCAGGGTCTGGGCAAATCCAAAAAGACTGCATCAACTTGATTGTTGAGTTGAAAACCTTCTCCGCAGACATCTCTATGTGTTACCGTCACAAAATCTTTAATTTGGTGCTGACTGAATTCTTCTGATGCCTTTTCACTCCTCTCTTTGTGAAATTCAAATGTGAAGAGGTGACCGGTAGGAAGGATGGTACGAATGATGGCATGTGATAAGGATCCACTTCCAGTACCTAATCAAAATGAAAATAATGATTTTTTATTCATGCAAACTGTAACAGACTTTTTTAAAGAAACCTTATAAGCTTATATATAATTATAGCTAATAGCTCTTGAAGAGGATATTCATACTTGAAGAATTTAATTATAGTTCTGCCATGTCAAGATATATAATTGAAATATATATATATATATATATATGAAAGACTTCAATCTTAGCTTTTGCACACTAGACTGAAAGTAAGCGATCTTTGGTTAGGGCTGGGCTAATACACTGTTATGTGTATGGTGGTTGGGGGAGTGGCAATTCTAATGGCACCTGTTTGAATTTTTTTTAATACTTTATATTTATATAATAAGCCTTATATTCAACTGTGGATTTCCCTTTTACCCACGGCATGTGTCTGATTAGTACGACCCTTTAGTGTAAGTTATCAAAAGGAGGACACTAGAGCCAAACAGGGGGACATACAAGGATGTATTGAAGGTTTCATTTTTAATTATTGTAACTAAAGCAGCAATCAGTACAATTTTAGTACAATTGCTGCTAATAAAAGTCTAATGGTAAACCAACCAAGAAACTGGTTTATATTATTAATTTTTAATATAAATTCAGTGCAGGAGGTTCTCAAAATGCAAAAATAAAACAACAAACAACCACATTATTTGAAAACTAAAGAGTCAATTCTACAATTATTAATTACAAAATATATTTCTCTGATGCGCCAAGATCTTTGTCGGTCTGTCAGAGGACAGTAGGCTGAAAAGGAGGATATGTCCTCCTTTTGCTGGATGTCTTTTGTCTGGCAACCTTACTTTGACTTTAGTGACAGTCGCAACCCTTTGGTACATTTATGAGTAGTCCTTTAGTGACAGTCGCAACCCTTTTGTACAATTATGAGTAGTCCTTTAGTGACAGTTGCAACCCTTTTGTACAATTATGAGTAGTCCTTTAGTGACAGTCACAACCCTTTTGTACAATTATGAGTAGTCCTTTAGTGACAGTTGCAACCCTTTTGTACAATTATGAGTAGTCCTTTAGTGACAGTCGCAACCCTTTTGTACAATTATGAGTAGTCCTTTAGTGACAGTCGCAACCCTTTTGTACAATTATGAGTAGTCCTTTAGTGACAGTCGCAACCCTTTTGTACAATTATGAGCAGTCCTTTAGTACAGTCGCAAACCTTTTGTACAATTATGAGTAGTCCTTTAGTGACAGTCGCAACCCTTTTGTACAATTATGAGTAGTCCTTTAGTGACAGTCGCAACCCTTTTGTACAATTATGAGTAGTCTGATAAAAAAGTATCACAGTCAGACCAATTTGATCTGGTCCACAAGACCAGTGCAAGTTTCTGCAATTTGATCTGGTCCACAAGACCAGTGCAAGTTTCTGCAATTTGATCTGGTCCACAAGACCAGTGCAAGTTTCTGCAATTTGATCTGGTCCACAAGACCAGTGCAAGTTTCTGCAATTTGATCTGGTCCACAAGACCAGTGCAAGTTTCTGCAATTTGATCTGGTCCACAAGACCAGTGCAAGTTTCTGCAATTTGATCTGGTCCACAAGACCAGTGCAAGTTTCTGCAATTTGATCTGGTCCACAAGACCAGTGCAAGTTTCTGCAATTTGATCTGGTCCACAAGACCAGTGCAAGTTTCTGCAATTTGATCTGGTCCACAAGACCAGTGCAAGTTTCTGCAATTTGATCTGGTCCACAAGACCAGTGCAAGTTTCTGCAATTTGATCTGGTCCACAAGACCAGTGCAAGTTTCTGCAATTTGATCTGGTCCACAAGACCAGTGCAAGTTTCTGCAATTTGATCTGGTCCACAAGACCAGTGCAAGTTTCTGCAATTTGATCTGGTCCACAAGACCAGTGCAAGTTTCTGCAATTTGATCTGGTCCACAAGACCAGTGCAAGTTTCTGCAATTTGATCTGGTCCACAAGACCAGTGCAAGTTTCTGCAATTTGATCTGGTCCACAAGACCAGTGCAAGTTTCTGCAATTTGATCTTGTCCACAAGACCAGTGCAAGTTTCTGCAATTTGTTCTGGTCCACAAGACCAGTGCAAGTTTCTGCAATTTGATCTGGTCCACAAGACCAGTGCAAGTTTCTGAAGACTGTTTGTTTTTTTCCTTCCTCCTGGATCTTCCCGCAGCTTGTCATGATTGTCTACCCTCTAGACTCCCTAGCTAACCGTGGTGCAGATTATGTCACTACTAAAGGTAGTAAAAGCCTTTAAAAAGTTAGCAGCCCAGCATTATCTGCAAGATTAGACGCAATCCACAGACACAGATATGTGTAGGCTGCAATAATGTCATTAAGAGTGAAGATTAGGATGATCTAACATATTTACATTTTCACCATCCTTGTCGGACCATGTGAGCAACTTTACTTGAAGTAAATGTTACTTTGAAAAATAAGTCAAGGTGTGGAAGAATTTTTATAAGAGAAAAGTAGGCCTAAGTTATATTATTATTATATGAATAAATTCAATAAATATGATGGTAGGCATACGGCCTATGAGTCGACCTATGTAACTATGCACTATGTAAAATGTAGGCTATGAATATGAATGATTTAGGAATTTAGGCCTACTATGATTATAGTAAGATTTAGTTTAGGTTATGGTTATATTGATATTGATAAAGTTATTGCATCTTCTAAGCTTAGATCATAAGCAGAGGATATACTATTTAGATTAATTGACAATTAGGGCCTACATCAGTATTATTATAAAATTGATTTTAAAATATAAAAAAATATTAAAATATTAAAACTAAAAATGTAGATCTAGTCTAGTCTAGCTAGAAAAAGAAAAAATGTGCTCACCTGCTTCAGCAACAACAGATCCAGGCTTTAAATCCAGTTGAAATATAATCATACTTATATCAGTAGAGTACAAAATTTGAGTTCTGTGTGGAAGACAAAGTGTCCAAAGCTCGGGTGTTGGGTGTAAAATGAATATCCAGCCTTTAGAACACTGTATTTTGGATCCATACTGTTTTCCAATCAATGCATCGTGTCTGAGAGCACCAAACTTGGTCTGGTGAGTCTCACCTTGTTTAATTACGAGAGGCAACATGTTGCTGTAACCAATGTATAATATTACAGTATCACCATACTCAACTGTAGCTTTATATTGTTTGAAACTCATTATAACCAGAAAATGTTAGAATCCGTGTTAATGTTATGCGTAAAAAAATAAAATTCTCACGACTAAAAGTGTTATCAATGAAAAATTAAAAAGTACCTAGATCTAGGCTAGTGATATTTTTCGGTGTAGAAATCTTCAGTAATAAAAATCAGCACCGGTCATTTTGTAATTTGTGTTGATTTTAACTTCAATAAAGTGAAAGTTTTACTTTTATTGTTGATGCTTATACATAAACGATTACATGCTTTACCGAAAAATGAAGTGCATAACGGTTTGTTTTGCTATAGTTATAGCTTTCGCAATTATTGTATCAACATTGTTGTCAGAGCTAGATCCTGTTTTGGATGTCGACAGTAGCGTTGAAACAGTCGACACAGCTAATCAAATCAGTCGTTCTCACATCATCGGTGGCGAAATGAAAAATGTTCTGTGGCTTGTGCAGGTATTCCTTCAGTGCATATAGTATTATAATATAGTGACATAGTATAGGCCTATACGTAATCTGTACCTGCTTTTGTTTTTAGCATTATGGTTACACTTGACATCGTTATGCTGATTGATTTGTGTATATAATTAATATCAGTTAGTCTGAATGAAAGTATGAGTATGATGAGTATGATGATTAGGCCTATGAAATTTAATGATGATATGCTGTGCTAGAGTTGCATCATTTAATCATGATAATGATGATAATCTGTTAGAAAATATAGTAAGATGTGAAGATTTTTTTTCAAAATTCTAATATTTGTGAAATGTATTAATATCCAGCCAAGACATTATATTATAAACTGTTGGCTGGAACTTTAAAATATGTATGATAAAGTAGGAATGTTAAAGTTAAATGATAATCAGAAATTCGATTATCAGTTTTGAAAGCAATAACAGGTTTCAAAGCATTTATTTTGTTGCAAGGTAATCTTTCACTGCAAATAGCCCAAAATACTATTGGGATTAATTACATTGCTTTATGTTAAATAAATATATAAAAAGATAAATCTAGTAATCTTCAATAGGCCTATATGGTGTCATAATTTGCAGACATTTAAATGTAGTGAGTATGGCAATGAATAAAGTGAGTATGAGTATGTCTGGGATAGAACATTCTCAATTGCGGGCACTCAAGAAACCATTATGGCAACAATAAAGAGGCGTAAGCTGACATGGCTCGGTCATGTGTTGAGGCAAGGCACTGTAGAAGGTGAACGTCAGAGAGGCCGTCAGTGTAAATGCTGGTTCAACAATATAAAAGATTGCACAAAGCTGCAAATGCTAAACTATTGACATCCGCACAAGATAGTCAGAAATGGAAAAAGATGACTGTTGAGTTGTCTATTCGCTCCCCCCAACGACCATAACGGTCAAGGGTCTGACGATGATGAAATGTAGTGAAACCTGGTCATACATTTGTAAGAATGGGAGCATTGTTGTTCCTTTTGTTATATGTATATATTATAACTTTTTTTTAATGGTCTCTAAATATTTCTGAGACGTTTGGGAAGATCCATTCTAATTCTCGCACCTCCTTCTGCGCTAAAACTTTTATGAGGCATGCAGAGGGTGTATTTAATTGTTGTTTAAATCTTCTTCATGATTTTATTCATTGTAAATAAGTTCATTTATTAAATTATTAAAAACTTTCATCCAGTAGCGGGAGTGAATTAAATCAGAGTAAACCAGACCCTGGGCAGAAGCCAGTAGACCCGGAACATAATACCTTCCTTATCCTGAACACACTATGAGCTAATTATATTGATTATTACATTAATTATTAATTACTTTGGCTAAATAGTTTATTGTTTTGTAATTTTCAAACAGATTTCAGACATTCACATTAGTAAATTCCGTGACTTGACCAGGGGACCTGATCTACAGAGATTCTGTGATGAATATATAAGTGTAATTAACCCAAGCTTAGTTCTTGTCACAGGTAATTTATTCCCTGTTTTTCAACAAGTTCTCAACAGTTTATAAATTGATGTTTGTATTTTTATTTAAAGAATTTAAGATTTCCTCTTAAATTTCCTACAAGGCTACTAACTTGTTCTTATGTCTATAATTTATTATCAAGGGGACCTCACTGATGGTAAAACTGCTACAGGAATAGAATCAATGCAGGTTCATGAGGAGTGGATACAATATGAAAATATTATGAAACGTTGCAGTTCCTTAAGTAAAGCTAAATGGCTTGACATTCGTGGCAATCATGGTATGGGAGCAAATTACACTGTTTAGGTCTTTCTTTTTGGTCTGCCTTGGAATTCCTAATATTATAAGAGATATGCATCATTCTATTTTCTTTCTTTTACTTGTTTATTTTGTCCTTATCCTGCATTAAATAAATATTAATGATACAAAAAAATTGTCCTTGCAATAAGTTTTTAAGAATGCCTTTATAATGAAGAATATAAAAATGGGACATAACAATGTAGAACATAAAACAATTATTAACCCTTCAGAAATGATATCCAACTTTGATTTGAAAATACCTGGTGATAGATTGTAATACGCTTATTGTAATATGTTTAAAAAAAAATAATTTAAAACTTTATGGCAACAGTTTTACTTGATGCATTTAATATTCATTTTTTTTAATGGACAATTTTTTGTAAATATTTGTTTCCTTTCTTTTCACTACCAGATTCATTTGATGTTTTGAACTATGACAGTGAAAATAACTATTACAGGTAAATTGAGTGCATACATTTGATAAGCAGTTTTTGAAATTATAATTTAAAATATTAGTGATCACACTTAACTTGGCAATATTATACATTTATACAGGGAACCATTTTCTGTACACTTTTTTAAATGTAATTCATTAAAACATGAATAATTTTCTTTAAATTTATAGGATTATTTTATTGTTGTTTTGACAGATTCCACTCTGCCAAAAGGTCAGATGCTCGTACTTTGGGAAAGAACAAGGACGCATATCTGTATCAGATGCAGTTACCTTTTGGCGTGTATTCTTTTGTCGGCATAGATACCTGTAGCAATCCTGGACTGCATCGGCCGTTTAATTTCTTTGGATTTCTAAATGACGTGAGCAAGACTATATTGCATGAATTTAGGTTTCAAGTTCAAAAAATTTTTCATTGTGTTTTTTGTTCTCCTAATGGATAAAGAAAAAAAATTTGTTCAGAGTGTAATCCAAAAAAAGTGATATTTAGTGTTGATTTTGGTCGTTGCATTTTTGCAACTGTGTGCAACCGAGCAACTTTTTTTACAGAAGGCCTCACAATGTCAAAAATTTAATAATTGCTATTTTACACAAATTTACAACCACAATGACAACAATTACATTTGAACATGATTATACAAAGATTTTGAAGTCTTTTGTGAGGTATTTTATTAAAATAAGTTATAAAAAAGGTTTATAGCTCATATTCATTTATAGGTAAAAATATAAAAATTTTCATACTGACATAATGCTACTACAAAGAATTATCAACACATAGATTCTGAATAATTTTGGCATGCACAAATAAAAATAATTCAAACTAAAGGAATGAGAAAATTATAATAATACTAAATTATTAGTTATTCAATAATTTATTTTACAGAACTAAAAAAAAACATTAGTAAGAAAATTAGCGGACATGACATTTTGTTGTCTCGGAACACACTCTTCTGTTATTTGACTGGTGAATGCAGGCAATTTAGTCGGCAAATCTTCATCGGATAACAACACCTTCCAAAGAAGTCCTCGGCTTGACTGGGTGGTTCCTCTGGTTCAATACAATCATTATTGATATCACCATCTGATTCTGCATCTTTATAGAAAAAAAAACACAATGATTTATAATAGGAACTAAAACTACTAAATGTACTTATTTATTTTAGTTTTACAGACATTCCTTCCAGATAGAAGATAATTAGATATATGTCCACTAGGCCCAAAACTCCTGCAGGGTGGTAGAAATTGGTGGGCGGCAGAGATGGAACCCGCGACGTGTCGGTTGACAATCCGGTGAACTATAAATATATATTACACAATAGAATAAAACTAACACGAATTTAAATTTACCTTCAATCACCTTTTCGGTATGGAAACTGTTCAATACTGGTATCTTAGTCTAATGACGCATCATTATCAGACAACTCAAAGTCTTCGGTGTCCGAAGGCATTTCCCTCAAAACAATGGAATAGTATTTTTTTCCTATAAAAGACCTTGGGCTCCATAATGCAAGCCTAATTAAAAATAATAATAGCAAATAATTAGACATATATATATATATACTAAAAATAAAATAGATTAATATAGATTACCGGTATAGTATAGATATTTAAGTCTAGGCCTAACTAGGCCTGTCATTTATTACTAATAACTAATAATAACAATAAATAAATAAAAAGACCTATATTTAACTATTTTTACTGAATTATATTATAAAAAGAACAAAATTAAGATATATAATTGATTATTTGGACCTTATTTACTTTATATTATAATATAATAACTATAAAGAACGTTATATTTAGAAAGGGGGTGTGGCTCTATGTCGTGTAATCTCAATTTTTTTTTAGCTCAGTTGCATGGAGTTGCGATTTTACAACATACAAAGTTACTGCTATAATATGAAAAGTATAAGGAAATAACACAAAAATAACTTCTTTTTGCATTGAGATATGAGTTTACTTTTACAAAAAAAATGTTTGAAGTGTAAAACTACATGTTAAATATAATAAATGATGCAAAGATTACTTACTGTATCGGACCACCATAGCAACGCTTGTAAAAATGTAAAATGAGACTAAAATAACTTTTATATAAATGAGTTCTTGTATAGGCTATGTACAAAACTACCTCGGGAACGCAACAAAACAAAATATTGCAGAAAAAACGTACGAAAAATATAAAAATTCTGTATGTAAACCAGTGTTGTAAAAATACAACTGTATGCAATATAGGGTTAAGACAGAAAAAAAGTTTAACAATATTTTTTAACAGCACCATAAGTGGTTTTTAACATATCACCATCCTCACTAACTTATCTAGCCTTTAGCTGTGGGAATTTTGGGGGACCTGTTATCATTTGTCAAATTTAACTGATTTATATTTGAATGGAAACATGTGATCCATTCTAGTTGAGTAACATTTCTGAGTACTGTTGTGTATGTTACAGAAAAATGTTGAACATCTGAAAACAATAGCAGCCATCACCAAATCTAGCAACCAAACCAT